>MU226028.1:1768779-1785219 GCA_018584345.1 Thuja plicata
ACATTTGTGTATATATACACATGTATATATACACATTTGTGTATATATACACATGTATGTATATATACATACATGTATGTGTGTATATACACATATATGTGTATATATACATACATGTATGTATGTGTATATGTGTGTATATACACACATGTATGGTGTGTGTATATACACACATGTGTATATATACACAAATGTGTGTATGTGTATATATATATACATGTGTGTATATATATATACACATGTGTGTATATGTGTATACATGGATACACACTTGTATGTGTATATGTATGGTGTGTATATATACATACATTTATGTGTGTATATGTGTATATATATACACACATGTGTATATGTGTCTATATATACATAAATGTGTGTATATGTGTATATAAACATGTATGTATGTGTGCATATATATACACATGTGTGTATATGTGTATACATGGATACACACTTGTATGTGTATACACACACATGTATGTGTGTATAAACACACATGTGTATGTGTATATGTACACAAATGTATGTATATGTGTGTATGTGTGTATACATACATGTGTGTGTGTATGTGTATACATGTGTGTATATACACACATATACACATGTGTGTATATATACATGTGTATATACACACATATGTATGTATGTATATATATACATGTGTGCATGTGTGTATATATACACACATGTATACACACCATATTCAAAGAAATTAAAAAATAAAGAATTAAAATTCCTTATGCATCTTCTCATTCATCTTCCGGGTGAACCAAATGGGTCAGACCATATTCTGGATTTCATTTTGAGGATAAGCATCTTGCTGAATATGCAGCATCTTCCTGAATTGACCATATCCAGGATATGGTATTCCAGTACCCAAACGGGCCCTTACGGTATTGTCAATGTTTAATCCTGATAAAATAAGTCAATGAAGGTCAAGGATCAAGTTATGTGATCAAACTATTTAGGTTGAACAATGATATCCATCAAAGGTTCCAAAATATCTCTCCTTTGAAGTTCTAAAAATCTGCTTCTGCCATGTGACCGAAATGTAGCACTTCTGAATCCATTTGTACCAAAAACCAATGATTTTCCCCCAAGTGATAAGTGAAATCGTGTGTAAAGCTTGGACAAATGAAACCTAGAATGCAACAATGCAGCTCAAAGACTTTATGCAAGATTTTTGGATTTTTTGGATTTTTTTTAATGTTTTTGGTTTTTTAGAGATTTTTAGAGATTTTTAGATTTTTAGATTTTTAGAGATTTTTGAATTTTTTGAATTTTTAGAAAATTACTAGCTCTCAAACAAGATCACATTGGTTTTCCCCCAATGTCTAGAAAGGTATAGGACTTGATGGATGGATTTGCAAGCTGATGGATTAGAGATGGAAAGCCATGATGGATGAAGCATGTGAATGTGACCTGTAGGACCATCTCTTCAAGATTACCCAAGCTAAGGAAAAAGGATATAGAAATGCGAAACATGTTTTTGGATAAGAAATGAAAGCCATTGATGCAGTGCTAGATAACATATAGGATAATGACATGATGTCCTGAAAGTGGGTAGTCCAAAAGAGTGGACATGTCAAGAAGATTTTGATAACAAATTTTGCACTTTATGTCCTTCATTTTCGATCAAGACCAAGGTTCAATTTGGATAAGATGTGGATAAGATAGCACAATCAAGATAAATGGGTGATGGAGGCTATGAGGGGATGGTTTTTGGATTAAGGAAAGACTGCTTAGGAATGATGAAGGTGGATTTGGGAGAAGAAAGATCATGATAAGGTAGCATGGGTGCAACAAGTGAATAAGCTAATGGAAATGATAATGATGTCAAGATACTTGATGCTCATGGATATGTTCAACCTTGTCAAGACCAAAGGTAAAAGAGAGAATATGGATGAAAGTGAGATAAATGATAGGAAGATGGAGGATAACATGGATGAAACTTTCCCCCAAGTGTAGAGTGCAAGAGGAAGGAATTATGCATGACACCTGTTTGCCAAGTTTTCATCATGGTACTTGCCCAAGGCACCAAAAGAAGTGGTTTTCACCATAGAACGGATTGATTTCTCTTTACTTTTGCTACCAAGACACCTGTTTACCAGGTTTTCACCAAGACACTTTTCTCTTTTTTCAATTTTTTTCTTTTTATATATTTCAAAATTTCCCCAACATCTGGATCTTTGGACAATGCTCTTCTAAAAGATATTCTATAATAAACCATGAATATGGCTAGGATGCTCAAAGATATTGATAAGGTGATCATAAAGGACACATATGGAGGATAAGGGTAGATGGTGGCGAAGTTTTTATGACATAGATTGGATAAGAGGGATGGAAAGATAGAAAGTATGTGTTGGATAATGAATGTGAGGATAAGAAGAAGGTATGACGTGGATGAAAATGTTGGCAAGATCAAATTTGACACACAATTTGAAGAGTGGTGGAATGATGGAGGAAAAATGGATGGAGGAGGTAAGGATGTAGCTAAGATAGTATATTTGGGGATATAGCAACCCAAAGTAGATTGGGAAAGTGGAAAATGTTTAGAAGGAGATGGAATGGAAGCCTTTGGAAGCTTTAACGTCAACTTTGATTTTTATTTTGTGTGCAAGTCTTTCAAAAGTGACTTGGGAATCCACATAATCTTTGATTTTTCTTTCTTTTGTGATGCTTTTGAATGCATTTCTTCAATGAGGGATTTAGGAACCCACATTTTCTTTGATTTTTCTTGTTTCTTGGTGGACCTTTGCGGCCTTTTGGATATTTTGTTTTGCTTTGTGGACCTTTGCGGCCTTTTGGATATTTATTTATTTTCTTTTCATTCACATGTCGATTAGATGGGACATGGTGATTTTTATACACATGTGGATTCTTGGATTTCTGATTTTTATGTTGTACATCCAAGTTGCTTCCAAAAGACTTAGGAATTGTGGGTGAATAGGAAGAATATGGAGGGTTCATATGGATTGGTGTTTGGACATTCTTACAGTATGTGCACCTTTGTTGATCTTGATACATGGTAAGGTAAGTGAATGGAGAGCTAGGGATGGTTGGAATGATTGATGGAGGGATGGACCCAATATGGATGGAAGGGATGAAGAATTTGTCTTTGGGACATAGGAACCCAAAATAGATTTGGAGGATGGTGAAGACATATGGTTGCAGTTGAATGGATGGAGATAAGGTGTGAAAGGGATATCAATATCTTTGGAGTGAGATATTGCCAAGGCTCTCCTTTTCAAGATTTATCTTTATACCAATAGGCTCATGAGTAGATTTAATAGGATAAACTTTGATAGGATCAAATAAATCTTGAAGGGATTTGTTATCATGCAAAGGATTTGGAGGAATGATGGTTTCATGAGGTGAATATGGAGGATCATGACAAGGATTTGATGGGATACTTCGATCTTGATAAGGATCTTTGGATTGTGTAGAGAGGGTGCTTTGCTCTTGATTTTCAATATGTTCATTGGAAATGATGGAAGGGATATCTTCTTGGAAGAAATGAAAGGGTGCAAGGGGACCATCATCAGATTCTATAGATATGGGACCTTCATCGAATGTGGGAGGGGATTGTATAGAATATCGATCTTGATCTTTATTGATATTTGTTTCTTTTCTCTTTGGATTATCCTCTTGATATGGAGCCACTTCTAAGGACAAAGTAGATGTTTGGATATGCATGGGGAATGTTTGGAGGAATGATGGAGAATCCTTTTGAATAGGCATTGAAGCAAATGATAGCTTAGGGTCTAAGATATTTGAAGCATTGAAACAATTTGCAACACGATGTAAGTTAGCTTGGGTTTCTTTTAGAGGTAGCCCTTGAGGGTAGACATAGTCAACATGAAAAGTATCATCATTAGGCTCACTTTTTGATGGATGAATTTTGGATAGTTGTGAAGCTTTGTGAGATGGCTGAAGGATGAAAGGAGTAAAGGCTATAGGAGAAACCTTTCTAGATATAGGTTTGTGCATCAGATCTTTCTTGAGAGGGATACCTTGCTCTTCATTCTCTTTATTATCTTGATCACAAATAGGGTGGTCATGAAATTTCCCTTGATCGAAGATAGGTTTGTTGCACTTAAATGCTTTGTCTCGTGAAGAAGATGAAGATACAGATGGCCCATCATCATAAAGAAAATGAAAAATTGATCTTAATGACGGATTTTTAGATAATGTATCCTTTTGTTTTTCCTCATCCTTATTTAAGGTTGATATATCATCATTATGAGAAAGATTAGATCCTAATTGAGAAAAATTTAATAAATATGCTTCTTTATCCCTCTTCAAAATTAAGCGCATTGTTTCAATAAATATGGGATCTTGGGATGCCTCCAATATGTCATCTTTAGTTAATTCATTGTATTGAGTCCTATGGAGATTTTGATAATTATTCTCCACCATAGGATTGATTTGTTTCTCAAATAGATTCATCATTATAAATGTTTTTGCAGAATATGATCTATTTGTTGCAATAGACAAAAATAACTCCAAAAAGGGTATCCAAAAATGTAATCAAGATTTTTACAAGCCCTTGGGAAATTCCCTTTGTTTTCCCTTCTTTTTTTAGGCGTCGCTTCTCTGTTGGCAAGAGTGACTTAACACTTAGTAAGCGGTGATTGGAAATTGTTTACATGACACAATACACATAGCAGGTGGCGTTTGGTCGTTAGTAAGCGTGGTTTGAAATGTTCTAGGCGTCACTTTCCAGTGACTTACGTAATACTTTACTATTCACAGGCTTTGTTTCACGTTATAGGCGTCACATAACTTGTTGTAGGCGGTATTTAAATGTACGCACGCACCATTTTGCAAATCAAGTTGAAATTCACAGTTTTTGAGGTTTTTAAAAGTGTTAAGGCTGTGATCAGATATGTCAGATGATATTCTTGCATGAAAATGTAAATACAAATGCAACACACATGTCAAGTTTGTATCATGTCCCTAAAACAACACTATGTGTATGTTATCAGTAGTTTTAACAAGTATAGCACAAGAATAGATTCCAAGCATCTACTTAGAGTCAGATTTGGCTTTTAACATTTTGGCTCTAAAAGGTAGCTTGCTACTTATTTGGGATTTAATTAACACCTCCGTTCTAAAATATGTCAATTTATTTTATCCCCTTGTGGGCTTCCCACACGCACAAAAGTATGATTTTGCACAATCCCGAAGGACTACTTGAGGAAGTGAAGATAACTTCCACACAATTTAGTCACTTTCCCATTAAGGAAGAGTGCATTTATTTATAGTGGGTCGGATAGTATCGCGGCTTAAGAAATTTTCTCCCACTTTGGGTCATTCCCTCTCACCGTCCTCTTAAGGATGTACTCAGGAGGCAGGCCCTCTAAAGCTCTATTTAACTAGCATATATATGGAAAGCGAAAAATGAACTTAGTCCAACAAGTTTGGGAGTTGGATTCATTCAAAGAGTGAAGAGAATATCCCTATTGTCTTTCTTTGTTCCAAACACTTCAAGCACTTTTTGTTCTTTTTCAACCCCTTGACAAGGAGGTTCTTAAAAATGAAGTGTGTGGTTCAATTATCCTCCCTTTCTTTCTACCACCCAAACTTGACACTTTTGGCTTTTTGATCAACTTCGATAAGTTGAGAGCATATACCTAATGTCTCATTTGAATAGACAATAATAGGTTGTCCCTAATTATACTAGATTCAAAGAATTTTCCACAATTTGATCAATGCAAGCTTGTTAAGTAGAATACCTTTTTTTGAAGCTAGCAAAGGCTAGGCGCATTTTTGATGGATTTTGTTTTTCTTCTACTCACCTAGTGGTGATAGTTCCCTCTCCGGCTCCACCAGCAAGTTAGTAAACACAATCGAACAAAGTGAAGAAAACTCAAAGTGAAATTGACAATGCAACTAAGTTCCTTAGTAAAATTTGCAAAAACAACTTAAGGACTTAATGCATGAAATCACCTAAGAGATGGAAATTTTTTCTTGTAAGTACTAATAACCTTGATATAATGCTCAAATAAATCATGCCCCTTCTCTAAATTTTCCAAAATCAAAGTACTATGAATTTCTTTTAAGTACTTGTTTTGAACTCTTACCTCTTTGCTTGGCCTTTTGATGCGCACCTCTGGTTTTTGTACTTTCATGTGTCTGTTCATCTACAAAAAACATAGTAACAGAGAGTTAAAAAATTGAATTTAATGATTTGACAACAATAAAACACAAAAAATTGTAGGCGTCATTTAACAGCTTGTAGGTGTCATTTCACTATGTGTAGGCATCACTTTACAGCTTGTAGGTGTCACTTAACAGCTTGTAGGTGTCACTTAACAGCTTACAGGCATCACTGAACAACTTGTAGGTGTCACTTAACAACTTGTAGGTGTCACTTAACAGCTTGTAGGCATCATTTCTAGGCTTGTAGGTGTTGCTTTACGAGAAAAGGTGGTACACTTTATCTGACAAACGTGAGAAGAAATTAGATAAGAAAGAGAAGGAATTTTGTAGGCGTCGTTTGATTGCTTGCATGCATAATTTTTTTTTCATAGGCGTCATTTTACCCGCAACCTGCAAAGTTAGTAGAAAAATGTACCAAAAACACACAAAACTTGATAAAAAATGACAAATAGAGGCTCAAAGCCCCACAGTGGGTGCCACTTGTGTGTGAATAAAGTACACCTTCATGAAATTGATTTATTTAACTACAATTCTATGGAAGAATAATGAATATTTAAACTAAGAATTGCAATTAAATCAATAAACATCTCATGGATCTCTATCTAAACTTTGTTAATAGAGCCCTTAGCCTTAATCTCTATCAATGACAATCCTAGAATGAGAAATTGATGATAGTAAATGCCTAATCTAGCTCAATTCTCTCAAAATTGCTATGATATGTAATCCAACTGATCATAAAATAATCTTAATTCTCTCAATTTTCTATGAAATCTCTCAATATTGCTCAAGATGCTATGAAATTGACAAGAGGTTTGATCTTTGCATTCAAATTTTCTAAGATATGTTATGCTCTCAAAATGACTTCTATTTATAGGATTTTCCCAAGTGTAGGGGGTGGAGTTAATTGATCATGATTAAGCCATGGTTGAGTGAGAGGCTTTCAAATGGTTTCAAATGGGGGGATAATTTAAATGATTGTCTCAAAGGTTTGGACAAAGGGACAAATTTGAGTGATTGATATTCAAAGTTAAAAATGAGTGATTGCGATTCAAATTTAGGAGTGATCCATGTGCTTTGTGTTCTCAATTTCCATTGGTTGCTCAAATTCATGTTGAAAGATATTAGGATTATTTAATTTAATCAATTAATTAAATTAGCCATGTAGGGATGAATAGGTTCAATTTGATTTTTGATTTAAAACTATACAATTAATTGATTAAAATCAATTATATAATTTTGATTGATCCTTTTAGGCTTATATTTGATTATTTGATGTCATAGTTAATTAATCCTTTGATTTAACTTGATTTTGTCCAATTTGATTGATAAATATCCATTTGATTTGATTTTGATCCATTTTGATGCAATTGATGAGATTAGGAGCAATTTGGTAAAAAATGCAGATTTGGTTGATTAGAAAACACCTGGTCAATTTTAGGTGTCTACAGTATGGAATAATTGGCACAATATACGGGGTTTGATATATGAATTGGTATAGAAGTGTATGATCGATTTTTGAGGTGGAAAACTAGGAGGAGCTTCAGAGAGGTATTTCCCACGTTGGTTTATGATAGAAGCAATTGATATTATCATTCGATCAAGTTACAAATTTTTGAGTACCAGGTATATAATGAACAGTGAAGAACAAAGACAGTTGAGTATCAGATTGATTATTGATCCTATCAAATCTATGATCATATTGGTTTGATAGTTGGAGATGATTGATCCGATATGTGTAATGATATCCATGCTTGTGTTCAAGGTTAGGAATATGTTTTAAGGTCAGATCTAGCTGACACTTCACATGCTATTCATTTTTTTTATGGGGCTGACAGTGAGAGTTATTATATTTAATAATGGATATCTAAGCTCAAGTTTTTCTGGAGATTTTATATAGCGATGGTTGGATGTAATAGGGATATGCTATGTGTGAATGATGAATCAATGATCAAAGGTTTGATAGTGAGATTTAAGCATATTTTCTTGACACTTACATGGAATTGTTCAAGCATTGTTGACGTTGTTTCTCAGTTCACTTTTGTTGATGAAATATTTTGTATGGCAGTGAGCCTCAATGTATGTTTTATATCTGAGCAGTGAGTTCTAGGTTGTAAGCTTGAATGCATGTGCATTCCCCTCATGTACTAAACTCTTAACATGGTAACTTATTTCTACTGAAGTAATTATTTTTGGGTTCCATCCCCACTGTGGTTTTTTCCTTAACTAGGTTTCCCGATAAAAATCATGGTCTTATGATGTTGTGGATGCTTTTCTTTTGTTTTAGTTGTTTACTTTTCACGTATTTTAGTTTATGGTTATGCAATCAAGTTAAAAAGGTGATAAATGCTAGAACACTGACTCAACCCCCCTCTCAGTGCTCCTCAATCCTAAGAAATATCTATTGGAACATAGATTTTAAAAGTGCATGGTCAACATAATGAAAGCATGTAGCAAGTGAGGGTCCAATGCTAAATTGGTAAGTTTAAATTTATGCATGAGGATTATGTGATAGGAAACATTAATGACAAAAAAAATCTAATAATTTGATAACATATTTGAAAAAAGTTTCTCCAAATATAAGCGATATTTACCCTGTCAAAAAAAATCACTGGTCATTGTTCACTACACAATGCATAGTATAAAATCACTTTATTTATAAAAAATAATATTATCAATAAATCTAGGAAAATTTATACTAATTTTTTAAATTAAAATTTTTATAATATTTTAGATTTTTTTTAAAATTTTATCACCAACGTTTTATCCATGAATTATTTACTTTGTTACATTTGAAATCCTTGCAAATGATATTTTTATCCTTAAATTAGTGCTCTTTACTCAAAATCCTCATAAGTTTCCTCTACTCCTAAATTCATTTGAGAAAAGTAGATGACTGAAAACTTTTAATATTTTTATCTTCCACAAAATTATTATAACTTTACACATTAGTTTTTAATAATATTTATCAATATATATATTTTCTAAATAATATTCAGTTTTATATAATATTTTAATTTAAAAATATTTTTCCATCATAAATATAATTATATATAATCATGTTTATGTTCGTAGAATTATTTTATAACTTCTTAAACTTAAATTTATAAATTTAATATAAATATTTTATTCAAATATTGAATAAATATATAATGAAGAAGACATTCACATCTTATCCTTATCTAATCATAATAAATAATTATATATTTTTAATGACGACCTCGACTACTTTGGAGGAGTGACAACTAGAGACCACCAAACATAAGAGCTTGAGTATGATAATAAATTAGCATCCATTTGAAAGCCAATTTGTTGGGGAATGTCAAACATAGTTATAATTTGCGTGTTATCCAGAAACTCACGAATTATCCATAAAATTAACACAATGTGTTTTGGGGAGTTAAAAGTCAAAATTCCATTGTATGGTAGAGTATAGTAACATCTATTATATATTAAGGCATCATTGAAAAAATTAGATTTTTTCTAATATTTTTAAATTAAATTTCAGTTTTTGGACAGATAAGGGCTGGGGGCACTAGATCACAAGATCTTCTTCAGCCCATGTGATATTGGAATGCCTAGCGAAAAAGAATACTAGATACATTGCAGATTACATGGAGCTACCCAATTCTTATAATGGGAGTTTTTTCATGGAGGTCATTTACGAAACAGTTTTGATAATCGGATATGGGCGTCTGAACTAACACTCAACCTCTTCGACTAAGAACCAAGGACTGAACAGATAAATAAGATAATTATCATTTAACTACAAATCCATATAATAGAAAAGCACAGCTGTATTGTCTGAAATTATCTCTCAACATGAATGAAATTACCAATTTCAATAATACAAGCCCATTATATCAATGTACATCATCTAAATAATTTTCAATAATACTTGAGATTTTGTATTCAAGAAAATTCTATTTTCCACAAGTTCATTTCATAAATATTCATCGTCATCAATAGACCAAAGATTCATTCATCGACAATAAACAAATTTTAAAATCCGTGCAAACTAGGGCTCTGAACAATTGAATTCAGAAATCTATAAAACAACAGTGCTTCCAACAATGCGCTGGTTTACCAGTGTTAATATGTAATGAGACAACAATAAATTCCCAAATGGGAAAATACAGAGCAGTTTTATTGGGGGAAATTGCTTTAAGAGCAAAGGTATTGTGTGCATCGAAGAAGAGCATTAATCTAAAAACCCAGTCATTTTTAACACCGCATTACGTACTTTGCAGAGATCTCTTCCTTTCAGAGTCCTGCCAATCCCTTCCACAACAGAAAAACTGGTGTTATTACTGTCATAAAGAGCAAGAAGCTCATGAGGAGGCATATTCACTACCATTTCATCTTCCTCATCATCAAATCCTTCTGAAACTTTGTGTTTTGGCCACTGTGGAACCCTCACTGGAGCAGATTGATAATGGCGGCATTGAGATCTCTCTTTTCCTTTACTTTCTCTCCGCTGAAACATATTCCTGGTTGTCAAACCCATAACGTTAAAGACACCGGCTGAATCGGTTTCTTCATCTCTGAACACAACATCTTCTTCATTCAAGTCGCTGAGATCTTCCTGCGTTGGAACGCCTCCAGCGAAGCCCAGCAGCAACTCCACTCGATTCAAGCGCCCCGACTGTAACCTGCGACAACCGGTATCCCCAACCTTCTGATCCATTTCACACACAATAATAATCCCTGGGTCTCTGCTAAGATTATCGAATCAGATCTTTTATAGAGGGGGAATTAATTATGAAACTTGCTACGCAATCTATGTGCTAATTGAAATTCTGATTTTTCAAGTGTCGTACTCCTTACTTCTCTCCCTCGTGCATTCCATGACTTTTCTCGTATTCTTCAAATTCCTCCGATTATTTTATTCACACTTGTGGTCTTGTCATTCGTGCTTAATACTATCCGAATCTTCCAATTTAATGTTGAGGATTAACAGTATTTTGGAATGTGTTCTTTTTCTTATGGCCGTCCGATCTCTCCAAATCGACGGTGGATATTGCTGGAGGAAAACTGTAGTTAAATACTACACGTATTAAAATGTTATCGTATACGCAGAAGACGCCGCAAAGAGGAAAAGGAATCGTTTGCTTTAGGATTAGCTTTGTCTCGGCGTTCGGGCCAACATTTTCCTACCTTGGCCTTTGAATAACGTTTTAGCTTGCTCCTTTTAAATGCTCCGCTATTTTACTTGCCCTAAATGTTTCTGCTATTTTACTTGGTCTAAATGCTTCTGCTAAGTTAGTTAGTTACCGAGTCAATAACCGTGAAATCCCTTACATAACACCTGGATTTAGTTTGGCGAAACAATCATACTTGCTTTCCATTTTCAATCAAACAGCTTGCTAATTTTGCACGTCCAAAATGGACTGACTTTTGCTTAATAAAAATAACCCAGAAAGAAGAGCGGTTATGAATTGAAATTCAGTTTAGTGTTACAGTTGTTTCGCATTCATATGTGGATGGATTTTATTATTTTTGAGTTTTTTTTTTATACATTTACAGACCAGATCTATATAATAAGTTGATATGGGAATTCAATCATTTCTTTTGTATTTTGATCATGGAGTTTGATTCCAAAAATGTGACTTGTTAAATCTAAAGAAGATATTGGCTTACAATTTTTTTTTAGGTTCATACTATAATTTTTTTTAACTACGGTTTAATAATTGATACATAATGATCCCTTTGTAACTAGTTAGTGAGATCTGATGTAGCGAATATTTTTATATGTGAATTTAATTATTTCATTTATACCCGGTCATGGAATTTAATGTGAAACGATAGTGATAGAAATCTTACACAATCAAATCTAGGAAAAATATTGGTTTATAATCCTGTTATACCCTAGCTATGGAGTTTGATGTGAAATATTAGTGATACAAATTCTACACAGTCAAATTGAGGAAAAATATTGGCTTACAATTTTTTTATACTTGTAGATTTTACACTATACATATTTTAATTTAATAATGGGTATATGTTCACCCCTTTGCAACTAGTGAATGTATATTAACAATTGTGCCAAAACTTTCAACTTTTTGTTATGTCAAGTATCAAAGAGCATCACCCTTAAGCCATTTGAAGATCACAAGAGGTAGTACCTATGGTGTTACATCACTCATTACACTATAATCACTCTTGCTTCTATTATGACATCACATTACCTTAGCTATTAAGATTGCATTGCTATGAATTCCAAAATTTACTTTCTCTAGTGTAGTAAATTGCAACCCTTTACAACTTCAAACTAACTTTGGACCCACTTTTGTGGTTGTTCCTAAGGTGAACCTAATTTATATTTGATTGTGCTCAGTCTCGGGACCTATTTTTGGTAACTTGGTCCCTTCCCCTATTCACAAAATTTTTTCTAGATTAAACTACTAGGACTAGGGTACCCAATGTCTATTTCCTAGACTAGGGCACCCAGTGCCCTTGTCCAAGAGATTGGCCCCAAATTTTGAATTATAGTGGTTGGCTCTATTAGTATCAGACAACTACCCTCCTCTATTAGCCTTCCCCAAAAATTAAATTTGAAAAAGTGTAAGTTGCATATAAATGCAAATCCATCTCTTATTCAAACTCTAAGAAACACAATTGAGTACACAATCAAGAACATTCAAGGCAATTCAACGTAGATGTACAATCAATGTGTTAATAATCAAAGCCTACATGTTTGTTTCAACAATCATGATCAATTACGGTGTGTTCCTCCATGCCAAATGTATGCATTAACATATTTCAAGTAATGTCAATTCTTGTATGAGACTTCAAGCCAAGGGTCTCATATCTAAAGTAACATTTATCAACTCAATCATTTCCATTATTATTTAAGTGTTTACCCGTTCTAATGATAAGCTCTAATTTTATCGATCATAGTTGTCATGGAAGTGGGAATGCCAACATGGGGTTTGACTTAGGAAAGCCCTAATACAACATAATAATTGTCTCTTATTCTTCATGTGCACAAATTTAGTTCAATTATTGAGAGTAGTATAGATGTGAAAAGTAGACAAGGAAAAATATTCTCAAATTTGAAATAGATAATAACATAGACACTAGGCAACCCTCCAACTGCGTCTAATACTTTTTGACTTGTAGTGACATACCTACAAGACCTCTTGATCATGAATCTAAAAATTTAAGTGTGAATAGACATCTTCAAACTAGGGTGCCCTCCAACTATGTACAACACTTTCAAGACTAGTTTATTGTCATAGGATCCTTTTTGCGTCATCTTTCTAGATCTAAGCTATTGTGTTGGTTTACTATTCTACATTTCATTATTATGCCTAAAAGTTGTCAAGTTTGTATCATTTAGCCTAGACCTTAAATAAACAATTTTAATCTCAAATCAGTACTCATTAATCAATGAAAGGGAACAATCAATCAAAGGGTCCAACTCTCCTTTTAGGACTGAAATTAAGCCTGTTCATTTTCCCCAATTATTTGTGTGAGAATTCAAGATCCTAATTTATATCTATATGCTAGGATCGATATTTACACTAAATCATTTGGGTGAACCTAATGTGTTTCATAACTTCTTATTTGGATTCACATATCTAAGTTATATGCATTTAATTGATTCAAGCTTACGATATTTATAAAATATATACTTATTTACTTACATGACATGCATATAGAGAGCTAGTTTATCAACCATTTCATTTTGGTGAACCCTACATGTCTTATGCTTGCATAACTTCTTATTTTATTTTTAAGATCCAATTTATTTTCAGAAAATTTTCATATTTAAATGCAATTATTTTTTAAATTTATAACTTATGTTTTTACATTGGTTAATCAATCACAATATTTCTATCTCGTATTTCTAAATTAATCGGTTAATTGATGACAACATAATTTCTATTTTTCATAATTTGATTTTTTTAATAATCACATCATTTTTATCATTTCATATCACTTTATTAGTTGTGCATTATTATCATTTCACATTATATTTACAATAAATTTTGTGAGACAAACCAAATCATTAACCATTGATTCTCTATTTCCTTCTATTTTTTTGGCTTTCTAAGAACAAGTGTGTTTGTGGTTCTCTTAATAATTTAAATTTTTTTGAAATGTATTGAAATGGGGTCCTAGCCTAGAAACATAATTTATGATCTAAATTAATATATCTCATTGGAGGAAACAAACAACAAGGTCCAAATTCACTCGTAAAGGAGAGTCGATTGTTCTATATGACTAAATTTCACCATTTTATTTGATGTGAATATGTAATGACTAGGATTTAACTAATACAAAACTGACAATATTCAACATAAAATGATAGATATAGAAATGTAATCTAACACATAAATACAAATCTAGAAAATTAGGTGTAGATAGGAACCTAAAATTGAAATCTAGAGTTGAAAATAAGAGTCAAGTGTGCTAGCAATCATAAAAACTAAGTGCGCTTCTATTAGCTAAGACTTTAAATTTTTTATTAGGATGCTTTGTAGATCATTACTTCTAAAATTTGACCAAAAAGTGTTGGCCTAGTTTGCAAATTGGTATAGACCTAGTATTTTTTCCTATTCAAATTCTAAAACTATGTGTTCAATCCACACTATGCATATCTACAACTTTCTAATGTCCAATCTATAACCTACACACATAGAAGATAGAAAAATGGTTGTGTTGTATAGGGGCTTTCCTAAGTCAACTTTTATGTTGGTGTCTTGACCCCCATAACATCTATGATGATGAGTAAGATTACTGTTGATAGTGTAGAGGCTAAAAATAAAATAAAAATTTGAATTGATAGGATTACACTTTAGTATCGATAATGGTTGTGATGCAATTCTCTTTAGATAATTCCTCCAAGTGTTGATACAACAACATGAATAAATCATAACATAATCACTCATTAGATCAACTTGAATCTATAAGTTGTTATAGCTTGATAGTCTTCGTGCTCATATTTTCTCTTGAACGAAGGGATTTAATTACAATGATATCTTGTAAATTCTTAGATTTTGAATGATAAATGATTGTCTTATATAGGGCTCTCAATGGATTTTCACATTTAGCCTAAATTCCTATGGTCATTAAATTTTTTAGGATCGGATCGTAATTGATAGGAATTTGATGACATATAACTGATTGGATGTTTGATAATGTTAAGTTGAAAATGATGCAAGACATTAAATCAGTTAATGGTTTTTATTGTCATTGATGTCAACTTGATATCATCTATATGGTCATATACATAATGTCAAAGACTTCAGAGAATCAATGGAACAGAGGTTATGCTTTCAGCAATGCATAAAAGTCAAGTATTCACTAAGTGACAAACCACACCGACGGAGTGCACACCATTGATAAAGATAGAGATAAAGTCACAGTGATGCCCGACGAGCAGAAGACAATGTTGCCCGATGAAGCAGAATCACAGGATGCCCGACGAGCTAAAAATAGTGTTGCCCGATAAGAAAGATCCAATGATTCCCGACGGATGGAGATCCCAAAGCTAACTAAAGTTGCACCGACGGAACTGGCAGTTGTCACCGATGACGAACTGCAGAATTGACTGACAGAGTAGAGAGATCAGAAAATGACAAAATATCTAGCTGGCAGAGCTTAAGGATAGACTTAACTGGTTGTTTTATTTGTTTTATTCGACCACAGTTAAGTAAGTGATTTAAAGATGATTTATACAGCTGGCAAGAAGATAACTATGAGATAAATCAGGAGTTAAAGCCGTAAATCAATTTGGTTGGATTGTTTTTTGACGCCAAGAATCAAGAATCAAGAATCAAGAACCAAGAGTTAAGGAATATCATGTCTATATAAGAGACAAGCATAATTCATTTCCGTGGGAAATTAGATACATGGGGGAGTGAATTGAGAGAAGATGCTGAAGAAAAACTAATGAAGGATAAACTTCATGCAGTCCTGATCAATTAAGCTAAGGAAGAGCTAAAGAATTCTGCAGACACCGACACACAGTGAAGCACAACATCATAGAGTAGAAAGTGTGAAGTACAAAGGAACTGAATTGATACATTGATCAGAGAGGTATTGTACATAAATAGATCTGAATATCTGCAATTCAAGTTGCATTAGAAATAGGTCATTGTGTTTCAGTTTAACCATTGAAGCATTAAGTTTCTTAATAGAGCAGGACTTAACAGTCTTCTATAATTGAGGTATATCCTAACAGATTACCAAAAAGGTTGATTCATGATAGTAGCATCAGTCTTACCTAAAGCCTATTGACAGTCTAAGAAGGAGGCTAATTCAAGGATG
>MU226028.1:1787836-1799222 GCA_018584345.1 Thuja plicata
TGAGATCAGATAGAGGAGGAGAATTTATATCAGATGAATTCACTAATTTCTGTAATGAGCATGGTATCAAAAGACAGGTTTCTGCACCAAGAACACCACAACAAAATGGGATTGTTGAAAGAAGGAACAGATCAATAGTTGAATGTGCAAGAACACTGATGATAGCGAAGGCCATCACCTAGATCTTCTAGAGAGAAGCTGTTAGCACTACTGTCTATACACTTAACATAGTACAATTGAAGAAGGAATCAAAGAAGACTCCTTATGAGCTATGGTATGGTAAAACACCCAATATATGTTACTTCAAAATATTTGGAAGTCAATGCTATGTCTTAAAAGATGATAGAAATGGAAAGCTTGATGCCAAAAGTGATGAAGGTATTTTTCTGGGGTATTCTACCAAAAGCAAAGCTTTTAAATGTCTAATCAAGGCTTCTAAATAAATAGTTGAAAGTGCAAATGTGAAGATTGATGAATTTGCAGAAAATAATGAGCTGGAAAGCACAAAAGAACCAGAAGACTACAACAAGTTTGTATAATGTGAATAACCCATAACTCTACCTGAGCAACAGTGCTTAAATCCAAAACAATAGAGTGTTGCAACTGATGGTCAGAATGCTGTTACCGACAGTCAGGATAATGATCAAAATAATGTGCAAGGTAATGAAGATCAAGCTAATATAGAAAGAGTTGTACCTATACTTGCAAGATATGTAAGAAGGAACCATCCAGAGGACCAGATCATAGGAGATAAGAAAGCTGTTACAAGAACAAGAAGTAAGTCTTTAAATTCAAATTTCTTAATTTGTGAGTTTGAACCAAAGTCTGTCAATGCTGCATTATATAATGAAGAATGGATACGTGCTATGAATGATGAGATTGAACACATTGAAAAGAATAAGACATGGTCACTTGTGCCAAGAACAGATGACAAGAATTTCATCGGCACAAAATTGATATTCAGGAACAAACTAAACAAGAATGTAGAAGTCACAAGGAACTAAGCAAGACTAGTATGCAAGGGGTATGCACAAGAGGAAGGTATAGACTATGGAGAAACCTTTGCACCCGTTGCTAGGCTAGGAGTAAGAATTATACTTGCTTATGCTGCATACAAAGGATTCAAAGTATATCAAATGGACGTCAAGTCAGCATTCCTAAATGGCATACTTGAAGAAGAGGTATACATTGAGGAACCAGAAGGGTTTGTGGATCCAGACAAGAGGAACATGGCATGTAGACTTCACAAAGCCTTGTATGGATTGAAACAAGCTCCCAGAGCCTGGTATGAATGACTTCATTCCTATCTAATAATTATTGGATTCATGAGGACTAGTGAAAATAGTAATCTTTATTTGAAAGAAGATACTAATGCTAACACTTTGATTGCTGAAATATTTGTTGATGACATCATATTTCGAGGCAATGATATGCTATGCAAATCATTTTTTGATGAGATGAGGAAATAATTTGAGATGTCTATGTCTGGAGAGATCAAGTTCTTTCTCGGTCTACAGATCATTCAACAAAGTGAAGGTATTTTCATTACACAGTCCAAATACATCAAAGAAGTTCTAAAAATATTCAAGATGGAAGATTCCAAACCTGTTGGAACACCGATGGCTACTAGATGAAAATTAACAAAAGAAGACAAGACAATAGAGGTAAATCAAACTCTATACAGATCAATGATAGGAAAACTCATGTATATTGTACACACAAGACCAGATATTGCACATGCAGTAGGAATTGTTGCTATATTTTTTGCTAATCCTAGGGAATCACATATAACTTCTGTGAAAAGAATTCTAAGATATCTGAAGAATACTGAGGAATTTGGCTTATGGTATAGAAGGGAAGGCAAATTTGAACTAAAAGTGTTTACCGACGCTGATTGGGCTGGAAATCTTGATGACCAAAAGAGCACAACTGGAGAAGCATTCTTTATGGGTGATAGACTTGTCACATGGATTAGCAAGAAGCAAGGATGCATCTCTTAGTCTACTGCAGAAGCAGAATATGTTGCTACTGCTACAAATTGCTCAAATATTGCATGGATCAATTAGTTGCTGGTAGGTATGCATATGAAGATCAAAGAACCAGTAATTATCTATTGTGATAACACTAGTGCAATAAATATTTCCAAGAATCTAGTCATCCATGCAAAGACTAAACACATTGCCATCAAGTATCATTATTTGAGAGAACAGGTTCAAGAAAAAGAGGTCATACTTGAATATGTGAAATCAAAAGAAAAATTGGCTGATATCTTCACCAAGCCACTACCCAAGGAGACATTTGAGTACCTGAGGAAAAGACTAGGGGTCAAACCCATGTCTATCAGTCAGTAAAAGGACTGAAAGTTGCATCAGCCATATATTATCAGAATATCATTCATGATTGATGCAAGCAGAAGCTGAACTTCAAAGCTACATCTATATACAGAAAGTTATATATCAGAACCGAGCACCAGAGTAAACTGTTATATTAATGATGGATAAGGGAAATTCAAGGAATATATTATGGATAGAAGAAATTGTTTGACAGAATGTCAGATATTTGTGAAAATATTTGTTTGGCATTATTGTCAAAGGGAGAGAATGTATCCATATTATCATCAGAAACTATTCATTATCAGATTACTCCAAACATGGAGAGATCATATCCATAGGGATAGAATTTGTATCAAAGTTGCAAACAAAAGATAAAGACATCAAAGAAGAAGAGAGAGAAATTGACACAGACAGAGGATACAACACATCAGAAGAAGAAATAGAAAGCTACAAGAATCAAATCTAAGCTAATACAGAGCTTACCGGTGGTCAGACATTTTTATCAGTTATCAAAACAAACTATTTGGTAATTTGATGAATCTCAACAACTGTATTTCATGTTGTATTAGGAATAGTATAGTGTGATAATATAGTATGTTGCCATCAATGCCAAAGGGAGAGATTGATGACATATAACTGATTGAATGTTTGATAATGTTAAGTTGAAAATGATGCAAGACATTAAATTAGTTAATGGTTTGTATTGTCATTGATGTCAACTTGATATCATCTGTATGGTCATATACATAATACCAAAGACTTCAGAGAATCAACAGAATAGAGGTTGTGCTTTCAGCAATGCATTAAAGTCAAGTATTCACTAAGTGACAGACCACACTGGCGGAGTGTACACCATCGGTAAAGATAGAGATAAAGTCACAGTGATGCCTGACAAACAGAAGACAGTGTTTCCCAATGAAGTAGAATCATAGGATGCTCGACGAGCTAAAAATAGTGTTTCCCGACAAGAAAGATCCAATGATGCCCGACGGACAGAGATCCTGAAGCTAACTAAAGTTGCACCGACAGAACTGGCAGTTGTCACCGGCGACGAACTACAGAATTGACCGATAGAATAGAAAGATCAAAAAATGACAAAATATATAGCTGACAGAGCTTAAGGATAGACTTAACTGGTTGTTTTATTTTTTTTATTTGACCACAGTTAAGTAAGTGATTTACAGATGATTTATATAGCTGCCAAGAAGATAACTACGAGATAAATCAGTAGTTAAAGCCGTAAATCAATTTGGCTGGATTGTTTTTTCACGCCAAGAATCAAGAATGAAGAACCAAGAGTTAAGGAATATCATGTTTATATAAGAGACAAGAATAATTCATTTTCATGGGCAATTAGATACACCAGGGAGTGAATTGAGAGAAGATGTTGAAGAGAAACTAATGAAGGATAAACTTCATGTAGTCCTGATCAGTCAAGCTACGGAAGAGCTAAAGAATTCTATAGACACTGACACGCAGTGAAGCATAGCATCACAAAGTAGAAAGTGTGAAGTACAAAGGAACTGAATTGATACATTGATCAGAGAGGTATTGTACATAAATAGATCTGAATATCTACAATTCAAGTTGCATTAGAAACAGGTCATTGTGTTTCAGTTTAACCATTGAAGCATTAAGTCTCTTAATAGAGCAAGACTTAACAGTCTTCTATAATTGAGGTATATCCTAACAGATTACCAAAAAGGTTGATTCATGATAGTATCATCGGTCTTACCTAAAGCCTATTGACAGTCTAAGAAGGAGGTTGATTCAAGGATGGTAGTAAGATTAGCATAAAGCCTATTGACAGTCTAGAGGCTGATTCAAGGATGGTAGCGTAGATGCCAGATACTTAGTGACAATCTATGTATAAAAATCCTCTAACAAGGTCGCACTTAACAGTGTGTTTGTAACCTTTAACAGGGTTGGCTGCTAACAGGGCTCACTTCAGAAGAGTGAAAATTTGGGGTACTGGTCCAGTGGTCTTTCCCTTAACAAGGTTTCCACGTTAAAATCCTTGTGTTATGTGTGTATGGTTTATTACTTTATTGTTTTACATTTCACATATGCATTTATGGATTGATTGGTATACTCTGCGTATTTACTGAGTATCAGTGAATAATTTTTACTGCCTATCGGTTATCAAGAAGAAGAAGGACAGACAAGGTAAACCGACAGACAGTTATTTATTTCAAGTTATTTATTTCAAGTATTTCAAAGGCATACATCTTGTAGGGACTTAATAATATGAGGTGTATTAATTGGTGGATTGAAGTTTAAAGGATAAATTTTTGAGGCCACTGATTCAACCCCCCCCCCCCCTCTCAGTTATTACTAACAAAATTAATACTTGCAAATATTCAAACTTAGACCCCTTTTGGAGGTTCTAAGGTGCTAAGAATCATGTTCCAACATGACTCTTAGAAATTAGGTACTATAGTGAATGTGAAAAGGGAAAAATAAAGGTAGCTAGATAGTTAAATTGCCTAAGAAATAGGTGTTAATATATAGAAGCACTGAGAGGGGGGTGAATCAGTGCAAACAAAACATATACTAATCCAGCCAAAGATTTGATTATGCTCCTAAGTAACTTTCACAAAATCAAACAAGTAACTGTAACTATGCAATAGAAGTAAATTAATTCAATCAAACACAAAGCATAAACCATAAAACCACTAATTTCATCATGGAAACCCTAGTAAGAGGGAAAAAAACCATGGTGGGGATGAAACCAACAAATCTCTTCACTGTAGTTAGAAGATTTGTCATGTTAGGAGCGACTAGTACCTTGTTAGAAGTACAATGAGATTTGTTAAGATCTACCTTGCTAGAGGATTTTGAAATCCTTAGAAGTCACCTTGTTAGAGGATTTACACAATAAGATATGTTAGGATCCACCCTATTAAGGGATTTAGCCTTGCTAACCTATTAGAGTTAGCCTTGAGCAATGAACTCAATTTGCTGATCTGGAATGGCACTGGTTTCTTGTAAGATCAAACTCAGTCTCTGAACTCTTGATGTAATAAAAAATCTATGTCTCTGATCACAACCACCAAAAACATGATTAACAACCCTAAATCTCTGATTTAGCATCCCTTTATATAGTTTTTCTTAAGTCGGTTAAACATTAAAAAATAATCCACAAGTCGTCCCTCAATTTGACTTAACTCATAAAACTTCACGTCAATAAATATTCACATGTCGGCCCAAAAATGTAATACCAAAATTTAATACAAAATATCATCACTAACTTAACTTCCTTAACCATCTAATCATCAGGTATCAATCGATAACTCAACTGGTTCACATAGAACAATTACCAAAAAATTATCTTTCACACACTATTGAGTTAACTGCCACGATTGTAAATCTGTACTCCTCTGATCATAATATGACTCTGGTAATGATCGCAGCTCCCAATGTTATCACCATATCAAGCACTACTCAAAACTCAAAACTTTTAGTGTGTTCCTGCTCACCGATCAAAATACTTAGCATATCTTCTTCAGCTATTCATCCTGTCAATAGGCTAGGATGACTTATACACCAAAACTAATAGATTTAATAAATTTCCAGTAATGAAAAATGTAAACTCATCATTTTCCTACCAAAATTCATCATAATTCCAACAATATCCCCCTTTGGCATTGATGGAAAAATATATACCAAAACATATACAAAACATATATAATTATATGTTGTATACCGATCACTTCCTCAACTGTATTTTCACCATACCGATCATACACCAATTAATCCCCCTTTCACTGAACCTCTATAGATTACTCCCCCTTTGACAAAAATGAAAAAGGTACAGAACTTAGCTTTAAAAAGAAAAGCTTAGCAATCAGAGCCTTCCAAAAACATCTCTAAAACTTTCTTTTGTAGTATCTAATGAATTATCTCATGATTTATACAAATGTATAATACCTTTGAGATGTTCATGCAAAATAGAATCTAATTCTTCCATGGATTCAAGAGTACTCATATCAAGTAATGCAAGAGTTACCTATGCTTCTTTACAGTCTATTGCATAACATCAATTGTAGGAATCAAATAACTCTGCAAATCCAGCAATGTTGTTATCCTCTTGTCTTGTTCTCCTTGCAATGTTTTCAACTTATGATTTACACCTTTCACTTGTGATCCATAGGCTATAACTGGGTGTAAAATAGGATCAAAAGGAGCAATCAAATATTTAAGCTCCTACTGAGCTTCATTTCTCTTAAGCTCCAAATCTTGAGTAAACAATGAAAAATAAGAAACCTTGGTTAACAATTTACCAATTTCCTTCAAAGTTTCCTTTACCTTAGTGACTTGAACTACAATTTTTCCTCTTTTTAATGCAATGGTTTCCATAAAATTATTATTCCTCATCTTCCCATGCTCCAACTTAAGCTCTATTCGTAGCTGCATCTTCCAAACTTGAAACTTGTTCAGTAATAGAACTGACCAAAATATGAATTTGTTAAATTGTAGGAGCATTGGGATCAAATGTAACTTTAGGTAAAAGATCAGATAAAATATCTATGACTATTTCTATTACTTGAGCTTGTCTCTTCTCAGTTCTTAATTTGTCCCTTTTTTCTTTCAACTTAAGTATATCTAAAATTCTCATTCGTTCACCAGGACTCATTTTAAAAATATCAAGCTTTCTTTGAATGACCTCAACATCTTCATCTTTAAGATAATCCTTAGTTTCTTCCTCAGGTACATCATCATATTTTCTCTTTGTCTTTGAACTATCTAGAACTCTCACCAAGATTTAATTTTCTTTTCACTGAATGTGCTGCTACATCAACTTCATCTTTCTTTCCAACATCACTAGTCTATCCAACTTTAGTAGTAGAGGTAGGTATCAAAACCTCTTCAATATTATCCTTATGTCATTTATCTTTATCTTGCACATCTGCAATACCAAAAAAAGGATCTTGTTGTGATACATCAGAAGATAAAATACCTAGAATATTATCAATTACTTGTTTAGTAGAGCGAAGTTTTTCTATTGTCACCTCCTCTTGAATAGTATCTTCTAGTTTGTGTTCTTTCAATTTCTCCTTCAAGATAACAATTGTGTCATCATGTATTGTCTCAGGTTCACCAATAATTATCTTGCATAATCTAGTTCTTGTTTTAAATCCAGGCCGCATTGCCTCAACTAATAGCTTTAAATATTTAATTGGTAATTCAAGTTTTAGTAAGATTAAGGCTTTCTCCATTATTTCTCTATCTTTCCTCAAAACATCTCTCCATCTCACCTCAATCTTCTTGTTTACTAAATTAGGTATATTCTTGTGTAATTCATTGAGTCCTCTACAAAAAATTATGCAAACTGTAAATGATAACATCTTCAATCTTTTGTTTATCTGCATCATCAAAGTTCTCATAACATTGGTTTGTATAAGTTACACAACCATACTCCCTAATAGTCTCTACAATAATATATTTTGTCAAAATTCTGAATTTTTTAAGATTAACTGACTTTTGAGTTATCATACTAGCCACTTTATATATTTCTTTCCACTAGCCTTCAATTATGCTTGATCCTTATCTAAATTAGTTTTAGGTTCATCTTCTTCAGTAGTAGGATTCCTTTTTATTTTTCTCTTAGATTATTTGTAACCTTGATTCATTTTTTTATTCCTCTTAAAGGTCCTTTGCACTATCTCAAGTGTCTTTTCTGGTTCCTTCTCCTTTTCTTTCAATGTGTAACTCCTAGTTGTTCTACCTTTAGCCTTACTGATTGTAGAAGTTACAACCGCTAGATCAACTTTCTCTGCTACAATAGTAGAAGTTCCCACCTATTCTGTTTCAAATTTCTTCTTGATCTCACTCATGATCTCCTTTATAACACCACTTTGTTTAGCTAAGCCATCAACCTTTTTCCCCACTCTTCTTTCTATCACATGTGTAATACATTGTGAATGAATTTTTAAATAGGTCTCTTCATAGGTACCGAATCTAGGTGTAGTATCATCAATTGGTTTGGATGATAACTCATCATCATGAAGTATCACAATATCACTGTCAACTTCATAACCCATCGGTAAATATCAAGATGTTCTTGGCTATACCGCCTGTAACATGCATGTATCAATATCCACAATGAAACATATATCATTTCTATTTTTCTCTACTATACTAGTTGGGATACGTTCCCTCTCATGCATTCATTTCTAAAAATCCTTAAAATAACCCCAAATAGAACTATTGAAGTTATTTCCTAACATCCTTATGCATTGTTTTATTTTCAATACTATAGCTCTATTGGTTGACCATTGAATCTGACCAATTTCAGGAAAATGATTTTGCAAATAGAAAAATATACATACCAGTAGTGAACCATACTTGAATGTTTGTTTCTTATCTTTCTTGATACTTTTCATGATCACAAAGAACTGGCCTCTCATAACCTCACATAGGTCATATTGAGAATTTTCCTTAATCATCTGATAAGCTTCATGTATGCCTCCACCAGACATATTTTCCTTAACTTTTAACTATAATTCTTTACCATTTACCAATCTGAATATCATGCATAAAGACATTATAAAACATGTAAGGTAAATCAGAAAAAAATAAAACATAACTCAATGATTTTTGGTTACGCAGAAATCCTTTGTTAGAGGACAAAATTGTGGTGGGGATGACACCCACAATCCTTCACTACTATAGTATAAAGGTTGCTCGATTAGAGCTACAAAGTTAGCTACTTTTGATAGCTTACCTTGTTAGAAGTATAAAAATACTTATGTATTCTACCTTGTTAAAGGATTTTTACAATCTTTAATCTAAGAGATGTACATGGTTAAAGGATTTACAAAATAAGACCTATTAGGGCCTACCCACTAAATAGGATTTTTACTGTTATAATAATTATAAAACCTATTACAAAAATTTCTATGAGTATGCATCAAACATAATGTTGTTCAGACTCTTTATGCTCAGCAAGTGCATTACCTCATTCTGCACTCGGTAACTTACTAGTTTTACACCTTGAAACTTTTGCATTCTAACTCCTTTAGCTCTGTCTCTATAACTCCTATCTCTGCAATTTTCACCATCATCGGTCATCTTCTTGTTGTATTCTTTTTATGTGATCTTAAGGCGGTTAACCTATTCTAGATCCTTCTCCTTCAATGGTGGAGGTGAAGCAGTCCCTAATGCATTTATTATACTTGACTTTCATTGGTTGAATTGCCTTGCAATCATGTACAATCATGTTTTTACAATCCCAATGTTCTACCAAAATTTTACCTTGAATACAGTAAAATAGTTTTATGCTTGGCATCCAGATTCAATGTATCCAATTTGAATTGTTATGTCATCTATGATATTACTCAGTAATATGCTCTGATCTTTCTCGGTGACATAATGTCTATTCGGTTAATAACTTTGCTCACTGACTCGGTGCATAATGTTGATTGGTAACTCTCACTGCTTCTTGGTAATTGTCACTGCTCGGTGACTTACTGTTCTTTTCTCAACTTGGTGCTTGTCATTGTTCAGTGCTTAATGTCTATGATGCCTTGCTTTACCAATTGTTTTCCTTAGTGTATTTTACCTTTTATTGACTAGTTCCTTTGACTAACATGACTTTGACAAAACTAATGACAAATAAATAAGTTGGGTACAAGTAACAATCTCCTCCCTTGACATTAGTTGGGCATTTTGACAAAAAATTCAAACTCATCAAAATTTTGCAAAAAACTTCAAAACTTTCAAAAACTCAAAAAATCCCCCTGGGATAATTCTCCTCAAAATTTGTATACTTACATCTCCCTTATGTACTTGTATCCATATCTATCCTCCTTGTGTACTTATAATATCTATCCCCCCTTTTGACAAATATGCCAAAAACAAAATTACTTAGTGCTCGGTAGGATACACTTATACCTAATAAAAAATGTGTGGGTACTTCTTCTGTACATCAGCTAGGAATGACTCCCATGTTGCTTTAAGTGTGTAATTTATGAAAATCTGAGCAGCAACATCAATTGCCAATCCAATGATGGTGTCATGTGAACTACCGTCAGTGTTATTGACAAAATCCTTGGTCGTCTTTGAAAATGCATTTGCATTCATTCAATGTGGGGAATCAAAAGTGCTTACAGCTCATGAAGTTCCAGCCTTCTCTTATTCTCTTCTTGTCTAAGCTCTTGTTGCATTTTTTGGAATAATGGAAGGGTGTGTACTGAGAGGGGAGGAGTGAATCAATACCCTTAAAAACTTTTACAAATTAACCTTAGTACTCATAACTTGTATAACCGACCATTATTGTTTTCTTACTTCATGCATGTAATATCATAACATAAATGTAAATGCATGTAGACAAACATAGAAAAATTCATGAAAATCATATACTCATGACACAAGAATTTATAACGTAGAAACCCTTGTTAGAAGGTAAAAACTACGGTGGGGATGCAACCCACAAAGCTTCACTATCTGCATAATGGAAGGTTCTAGTTAAGGCTACAAGTTGTGATCACTTTTGATGATCTTATCCTGTTAGGAGTAACATGTTAGACTTGTTAAGTCTACTCGGTTAAGAGATTTTAGAAACACAATGTATGTGTGCACTTGGCTAAGAGATTTACAATAAGACTGTTTTTGATTAAAATAAGAAGCAAGAGGGTGCTGGCCCGTGGTACAACAAAGTAGAGTCATAATGAACATGTTAACAACACATTAACAGGAACAAAGGAAACTGCAACAACAACTACAACCAAAGTGCAGTTAAGGAGGAAAGTCAAGGAACCAGTAGAAAGCCATAGTCAGCACACCATGATAGCACATAGTCTGTACATGACAACACATTGAAAGCACCATTGGTTGCATAATGACAGCACCTTGAGTCCCACCATAGCCCTGCCGGTCGAGCACAACACAAGTATCAGTCTCCCAATGCACCTCTAAAGCAAAATGTTCCACCTCAATAGGAACAAAGCAAAAAGCCCCAACACTCTCCACCTCCATAGGAGAATCAGCCGCCTTCAGAATCTCACACGAACACTCCACCTCAATAGGAAGTTGATCCACCTCCATAGGAA
>MU226028.1:1800163-1817476 GCA_018584345.1 Thuja plicata
CGGCCGTACCGCATCCCTATCACCACCGGAGACACCACTCTTCCCAGACTTAAGCGTGCAGACAGAGCACGCAAAGAATGAGTCTTTCCTGGCCACGCAGACCCAGAACAGAGCGCTCCAAGAAGAGGACACTCCCAGATGTGCAGAATCTGAATCTGCACCCTGCCAGGGCAAGTAAATCCTCTAGAATGGCAGGTACCCATCCGGCCAAGCAATCCCTCCTCCTCTTCCATCAGGCGGCTCCTCATCATCATCATTAAGCTCATCTTTGCAGAGCAGAGATCTACATGCTGCAGAAACGCTTGTTGGTTTCAAATGCAGACTCCCGCCCAAACGCAGACACTTGCTCCTCTGCCGCCGCATCGCATTTTTAAAGAAGAAACAAAACTTTACAATAAGACTGTTAAGTCCACCTTCTTGAAGGATTTCTTCTTTTTTCTACAATTGTTAGAGAGTAGACAAAAATATAGATGACCTGATACCTTGCAATCTTGAATTGTTGATTACAAATCCATTAAGTTTACAAAATTGTATATCACCTATTGTGATGGATAATACATTTGTTCAGCTCGGTAGCCTTGAACCTAGTTCTTCATAACTGAATTCTTCTTTATATATTCTTTTGCATGAAAACCTCTGTTTGATCCATATATGTCCTTGTGCAGCTACAATCATCATATTCTTGATTGATTACACATCTTTATATACAATGTATTGACCTAATTAGGTTACACGCTTTTCGAGGATAAATCTAAGATAAAAGGTTTATAACTTGACCTTGATCTCCTAGTGTTCATGAATACAATCAGTTAAACTGATTAAATCCATCATTTACACTTTTCTTGATCCTTAAGAAATTGTTCCCCTACTAAACAAAAAGCTAATTTAAAGACAAAAGTGCTTTAGCTAACGTGTAGCTCAGATCCACTTTTATCAGTGTTAAAACTATCTCTCGGTTAGACAGGTGCTCGGTGATGTCTCTACTCAGCTGTGTCTCTGTAGACTGATGCTCAGTTGATATACTTCTCAGTTTTTATATTGTGCTCAGTGATCAAAACATGTCGGTGAGCACTGTGCTTGGTAATCACTGCGCTCAGTGATCATTGTCGTTTGGCGAATGTTGTTACTTGGTGAGTGCTGACTAACCGACTAGAATTGTCTATTTGTATACTAATGACAAATTCTGATCCTTTAAGGATTATCACTCTCCCCCTTTGGCATTAGTATCAAAAACTGATATGTACAGTATATAAACCAAGTCCTTAATTGATATAATGACTCCCCCTATGTGCATGCTCTTAGTATGTACATGTTTCTCCCTTTACAATAAATGTACATATACATTTTCCCCTTTTTTTGAAAATAATGAAAAAGATATATAACTTATAGCTTGTCAAAAATGTGCTTATGAGATTGCTTGATGTCTGCCATTAGCTTTTCCCATTTCTCCTTAAGGTTCTCTAGGGTCATATACTCCAATGTGATTTGAGCATGCATGTCATAGATGATTTCAGCTACTAACATCTCTAGGGTGGCAATTAGAGTCTTTGTTGTAGTCACATGTGTCATCAACAATGTGAGATTTAGTAGTAACAAACTTTGCAGCTCAGTTACTTCATCTCTGATTTTGATTTCTTCCTTTTGTATCTCAAGTCTTAACCATTTGGATTCAACTAGATTTTCATAATGCAATTGGAATGCATTGGGCTTGGTTGAAAGACTTTGGGAACTAGCTTTCAAATCTTCATTCAATTTAGCTATTTGTGCATCATACTCAGCTATGAAGTTCTCAATAATGTATAAATTTTGAACTAGAGTAACTAACTTTGAAATAACAGGTTCTAATTGGGTTACCAGTTCAAAAAGTTTCACCTTATTTACTGCCACTTCTTGGCTGATTTTACCTATTAGCCTGTAGTGATACTTTTCATCTGCTCTTTCCTCAATGACCTTCTCGACATCTACATTTTGATTTGTGATTTCCTCAGTCAAAACTTCCAATTAATCAATGATGGGTGCATCTTGATCAATCTGTGTGTCAGGAACTACCTACAGTAGTATTTCCTTTTCTATTTCTAGGACTTGTGTATTCCGGTGTTCCAGTTTATACTTGTCTTGTTGTGCCTTCCTTTTGCATAGCTCCCCATACCTTGTTAGTGACTTGTAATCAAGTGTTCTCAGATCATAGTCAGGTATTTATATTATCTCCTTAAGTGTTACTGTGGCATTACTCTTCTTGTTCTTCTTCTTCTTTGGAATGTTATTGATAGTAGGGGAATGTGGTACAATAGAAAGAGCCTTTTGTTGCTCAGTTTTTGTCATTGATTTCTTCGGAGGTGTGGTGCCTTGGCCTAGTTGTTTGGTCAATACCTGTTGGTTGGTTGTAGATGTCTCTACATCAACATTTTCTTGGTCTACAACCTTTTTTTCCTTTCCACTATCCTTGATGGGTGTATCACTCGATTTATCCTCTCCATTTTTATCTATCTTGTCCCCTTGTTCATCACCTTTGTCCATCGGTGTGTTTGTTTCAGGCCCATGTGTTTTCTCCTTAGCTTCAGTTATTATATTGATAGCTTGTATCAATAAAGGCATGCTACCTGGTACATTTTCCTGTGCAACATCAGTAGTTTCATGTTCATTTGTTTGCTCGGTGGTAATGTTTACATCTTCATCAGCCTTCGCATTATCATTAGAATCATCTTGAGTTATATATTTTATAGTGATATCTGGTGTTTCCCCTAATGATTGTAATATCTGAGGAATATCATACATGGCCTTACTTGCCTCTATTTTTAAATCAATAGGATTGATATCCTTAGTTTCATTGATGAAAATATGCTCGGGGCTCGGTGTGGCCTCCTTATCCTCAGTGTGAGTAGTCTCAGTGATAGCTAGTATCTGATCGGGTGGATTAAAGATTTGAGTCCAAATATTATTGTTGTCGTTGTCAATATATTTGATCTTTTTCTCCAATATCTTGTATGCTCTTGTTTTTGCCAAAAATTTCTTTGCATTCTCCTGCATTATTGATTCAATTTCTTCAACTGTGGAATCAAGCATGTATTTAACTAAGATTCTTTCTCTCATTTTTTTCTCCATATGCAGTGCATATGTCCACCTTGCTGATATTTTATCATGTAGCTCCTTTGGAATGTGAGTGCCAAATTGTAGGGGTACATTCTTGTAAGCTACCATCATTTTAATGATTGCTTCCTCTATTTTGTTCTAATCCTCAGTAGATAGATTTCCCCATTGTCTAATCTTGGGATTTGATATACTGCCTGTATTGATGATTGACTCTACAATTTCATTTATTGTCTTTGGAATTTTGGCCTTTTCTGTTTGGATTCTCTAGTCTCTTTCTTCTTCTATAACATCATCCTTGTCCTCTCTTCCTCTTACATATATTTTTCATTGTCTTGGTGTTGGGTGCTCGGTTCAGGTTTTTCTTTTATGATATGTTCTTATAGTGTTTTTCTTCAATCGTGGTGAGTCTACCTTGGTTGTTTTTCTTCTTGTCCTAGATGCAACTGTTACATTAGTAACCTTTGATTTATTGGCCTTTGGTGGTTCAACATCTAATTCAATAGACTTGGAGTCACTTAACTCTTTTTCTTCACCGATGGGTGATTATTCCTCGATGTTATCCTCTGTTTGTTCTAACTCTTTGTTAGTTACCAAGAGTTTCTTTGTGAGTGTTTTTTTACTTTTTTTTTGCTTCTTCCCTATCTTCTTGACTGCTAAGCCAGTATTTATCCTTGACTTGGCTTCTTCATATGTGCCAAATCTACTTATAGATTTATTAATTGGTTCATTTAGTAGGGATTCAATGACTTTTGTAGCCTGATCTATATCAATTTCATATTCAAGTGGTGGTAACCATGTTTTTCTCAGGTTGGCATCTTTGATGAGTGTAGTGTCGGTGTCAACTAAAAAGAATATCTCATCCTTGTATTTTTCAACCAATTGTTCAGGGATTCTCATCCTCTTCTGCATCCTAGTCTTGAAAGTATTAAAGTATGCATCCACTAATGGTATGAAATTATCTCCTAGTGACTTAATGTAATCACTAATCTGTGTTGTTATTAGTCATTTTTTGTCCCAACTGACATTACCGACTGAAGGAAAGAAGTTTTGAAAGTAAAAGAATGTGAAAAACAATAGAGAACCGAAATTATATGTATTAGATTAGGCTGATCTAATGGTTATCATGTTTTCTTCCAGTTGCTTCAGCAGCATCTCTGGTAGGTCTAGTTGCACTCCTTTCTTCACAATTTTGTTTGTTGTGTCAACAACTCCACAAGCAATGTTGTTCATTTTTCTTGCTTCAAATATCTTATATTCGACTACATATGCACCAAAATTCAATTCAAGGTCGGTGATTGAATTCAGTTTCAAACCTCTTTCGTCTCATTTGGCTCATGTTAGCTTTTCAATCTCGGGGTGACTTGGGTGCCTTAGGGATTTTTTCTTTTTGGTGATCGGGTATCTGGTGACTGCATGAATCACATCCTTTGTGATTGTCTTGTGTTCATCCAACCACATTTTACCATCATGCACTCATTTGAGCACAATGTGAATCCATTCGGTCTTAAATTCATTCGGGAACAATAGGGCATTGGTTAACCCTTTCACTTCGATGTGTTTGTACTCATCTTTCAGGTTTCCATCATTGCATAGCTTCTAATAAGTTTCTTCAAGATCACTCTCTCCAATCTTTGCAACCTTGTAGTGAATGTATGCTTAGATGTCTTTGACCAGAAAAATCCTAGGTGGGATACTCGATAATTCTCCCTTGTCGTCGGGTTGAGAAGAAACCTCATGATAGAACTTGTAATTTGGTTCCTCACAGGTCAATTTCTTGATAAGAGAAACCTTCTTATCTTTTGTCATCTTGATTTTATCGATCCGGGAAGTGGATGCCATTGCTCATGAAATTTAGGGCTTCTTTGCAAATAACCTGATAGTTTGGCAAGTCTTGGTACTTATTGGATGTTCACGGTGAGTGCTTGAAATCTGTTGGAGTTACTTTGGAATCATTGTTAATCAATCTACAATGTGATCATTGTGAATTACTCTTCTTGCTCTGCACTTTTCTCTTAAATGCTCAATGAATGAATGAGTTCACGTTTTCCCTTTTTATAGAAAAATATAACCTAAGTGATGCATTAAATGCTTCACTTTCCACTCGGTTGACAAAGTGTAGATGCTTAGTTAACACACCAAAGACTTCAGCTCAGTGAGTATTCAATACTCGATACAAGGTGTCAATTCGGTTGTCTCCCACATGTTTACCAATGATGCTCAATGTATAGTGTCAACTTAGTTATCTTTCATAAGTTTACTGATGTACAATTTATGCTCAATTTATATTAACCGACCATACTATATTCAAAAAACATAATATGCAATACCATAGTGCATATTTATTCATTCTAATTTGGCATATTCTTAATGAATGTAGGAACTGATGTAAAATACAAATTTGTAGAGTGCAGTTCCATACTTACTTGTATTGCTTAGGTGGGGGTGGTGGAATCACCTAATCCATTAAATGAGGTGTCACCAATTGTAGTGCTTGGTCTAGCGTTATCATTGTTTGAAGCTCTTCTCCACATTTGATTTCTCATTCTCCTGATGTCTTCAATAGTATTTCCATTTGCAAAAGTTTTTGAATTTGTCACTCGATCTTTGTAGTCCTTGCTTAAGTGGCCGACCTTATGATAGTGTAAGCATGAAATTCTTGGGTTAGTCCAATTTCTAAGTCTTCTTATTCATTTCCTCATTTAGTTAGCAGTTATATATTCATATCTACCACATGTTGTGCAATTTACCCAAGTCTTGTAATCCCAAACATATGTATTGCCAAATTTTCTCGGTTGATATGTATTTTCTTGTTCTTTGGGTTTCAAAACTTGCTTTATCCTTTTCTTGCATTCGTGAGATGTGTGCCCACGCATGTTGCAAGTAGAATAATTTTTTTCTATGTAAGATTTCTTCTTTGGTTTGTTCAACTTAGATCTGTAAAGATTGCTAAACTGCAATCTTCCCAAGATCACCTGCATGCAAAGCTATTACATAAATAGAAGCAAAAGACAGAAGATAGAAGGATAAGAGAATCAGCTATGGTGGCCGATAGGCCAGAGACTGCAAAAATATGTTGACAGAAAAAAGGCTTCTATATTCAACAATGGATTACAAAAATACAATCTCCTTGATGTGAAATACAAAGCGGTCAATCCTTATAAAGGATACCGAAACCCTAAAAGGGAAACTACTAGGAAATAGAAACTTCCTAAGTCTAACTTAAGATAAGAGTAGATAACTAATTATTAACTGATTTAATTATTAGCAATACTCGACTACTCTAACACCCCCCTTAAGTGTAACTTAGGGAGAAGCAAAAAAAACTAAACTACTGCAGAAAGCAGGAAAGATGGGTCCTGGAAACTAGGCCTGATCAGGTACCCAAAACATAAAGAAAACTAGATGAAGAAAACCTTCAATCTAGAGAAAAAGGTGTCCCAGAGAAAGGAACAAGAAAAGAGAAAGAAGCATCTCCGAAGCATGTCTGAAAACTCTGTCAGAAGATACTGCTGGAACCCCCACTGAAGTGCATGATCAGGTAGAGAAGACAAGTGTCTGAAGAGCTGATCAATCGAATTAGGAAGCAATAGAACCAACAGGTGAACCCCCCCATAATGCTGAACCGGGAGAGGTGACAGGAACACTGAAATGCGATGCCAGAAACAACTGCAGAAGAAGAACCAGGAACACCAACAGTGCAACAAAAGCACATACATAGGATAAAGGGTGGTGTCATAGACACACTACATGGGCTAATGTCGTGGAAGGTACGCTCACTTGACAAAAGTGGATGCGCCTAAAGCGGAAAATGCATCATAATCCCCCCATGGCACTTTATAACACAGTGCGAGTACAAAAACTGAACAAGGTGTACAAGATCCAAAAAATGCAGAAGGAGGCACTTTATCTCAGTGCGTTTACAGAATACAAATGCATCAGAATGAGCATGCAAGCTCAGAAGTCAGAAAGAAGAGTGAGCTATGAACTCAGAAGAAGAGATCCCAAGACCTGTAGAACCAAGCACTCCACCAGAGGGCATAAACTGCCAAACGCAGATGAGTGAAAACCCAGAGCAGAATCTAGAAAAATAACCTCTTCCACTGAATAGCACACAGAACCATCTTTCTGACGATATCTCATTTGCCGAAAAAGGAGTCTGGATGAGCCAGATATGGCTTCCGGAAGGCAAAGAAAGACATCAGACTTCAACAGAAAAAAATGCTATCAAAATGGTGGAACCAAAAACCCTAACCTCCATCATCGGAAATTTCTTGGAAAGAGCTTTCCAACGATATATGGAAGTTAGAAAAAGACCCCCGTATGCTCCCTGTAGAGCGAAAACAGACAGGTAGGGTCAAAAAGGGCCTCAGAGAAAAAAATAAGCCCCTGGGGCTAGAAAAGGTCCGGCCCCTGGTCGCATGCGCGCACAGGGGGCTGGGCATAAGCCCCCGGACTCTCATGTGACCTCGCGCATAAGAAAATGCCCGTGGGGGCTGAAACATATCCCGCCACTGGGGAGCGGTGGGCGGGCTGCGGAACACGGGCGGCGCAACAAAAACATCGGCGGAGCTGAGAGGTCGAGCGGCGGCGGGGGCCACTGGCGGCGGGGCCGCTGCGAAGTGGCGGCGGGGGCGGAGGGCGCTTGGGGCAGCGGAGCCCGCAGAAAGGAGGCGGCGCGGGCCGCAACAAATAGAGGGGCGCTGCCGGCCGGGGCCGAGTGCCGGTGGCGCGGTGGCGGCACCATTCTAAATGAACTGCGCACGTAAAACAAAACCGAAAAAACATTAAAAAACATAGGGTTTTTTAATTTTTTTTCTCGATTTTTGTGCCTGTACGGCCCTAGGAGGCCGAAAAAAATTCTCCAGAGGCCCCGGTGTCCAAAATGGACAAACCTTATATGGATTCTGGGGTTTTTGGGCCTTCTGGACGCAATGGCAGTGTCCGTTTGGGCCCAAAATGCCTCCAAAACTAGAGACCCCCCAGAACCAATAAATAAATGCCAGAAAAGCCTCTGAAAGCTTCAAACCCTCACTGCTTCAACAAAGAATGAACAGCCAGCTGCAGAGTGGCTCTGATACCATGTAAAGATTGCTAAACTGCAATCTTCCCAAGATCACCTGCATGCACAGCTATTACATAAACAGAAGCAAAAGACAGAAGATAGAAGGATAAGAGAATCAGCTATGGTGGCCGATAGGCCAGAGACTGCAAAAACATGTTGACAGAAAAAAGGCTTTTATATTCAACAATGGATTACAAAAATACAATCTCCTTGATGTGAAATACAAAGCGGCCAATCCTTATAAAGGATACTGAAACCCTAAAAGGGAAACTACTAGGAAATATAAACTTCCTAAGTCTAACTTAAGATAAGAGTAGATAACTAATAATTAACTGATTTAATTATTAGCAATACTCGACTACTCTAACAAGATCTGCATTCATGTGCTTTGTGTCCATGCTTGTTACAATTATAAAAATTACCTATGAATGTAGAGGTAGTTTTAGGAATACCTTTTTCCTTTCTCTTGCAAAAATTTGATGTGTGGCCTGGTTTTCCACAGTGATTACATGAATGCTTATTTGGTCTTGGATTTGAGTAGACATTCCTTTCATAAGCTTGGTTTGATGATTCTTCATGCTTGGTATACCCTAACCTGGTACTGTTGTTGAGTCTTCTCTGTCCATTTAGAAATTCATCCATTCTTTTTATACTATCTTCAGCTTTCTTGATCATATCATTATGTTGTTGTTGAATCTTTGCTTCATGCTTTAGTTTCTCATTTTCTTCATTTAGTTCACCAATAACTTCCAATTTTCCATTAATTTCTATGGTCACTCGGTTGGCCTCATGACTCATAAGAACTATTTGATTGGTGATTTCAATGTGATGTTCACTAAGTCTCTGTATCTCAGATTCTCTCGCTTGCAACTTTTCAATAATCTTCCTCCTTTCATCTATAGCCAAAGTTCTTTATTTTTCAGCTTGTCTTGCATTATTCATAACATCAATCATTCTTACCATCTGTGTCTCTTGACCGATCTACAATACTTTCACTTGTTCAGTCAGATGTTGATTGATTTCATTTAGATTTGTAATTCTTCCTTCAGATTTGTCAGGTGTATTTCAAGATCCAGATCTAGATGAATCACATAAATCAGGCATCTCTTCTTCATGATAGTCACTTTCATTGTAGCGAGATGTCATGACTTTTCTTTTAGCCAATAACTCTTTCACCTTGTTTCTTGCTTCTTTGTATTGCTCAAAGAAAATTTGTATCTGCAACTTCTGATTCTCAATATTTTTATCAAGATTATACCTTTCCATTGTATGATATTTTATCTCAAGTGATTTACACTTTTCCAAATAAGAGATCTAGATTTGATACCAATTATTGGAATAATGGAAGGGTGTGTATTGAGAGGAGAGGGGTGAATCAGTACCCTTAAAATTTTTTACCAATTAACCTTAGTACTCATAACTTGTATAACTGACAATTATTTCTTTCTTAATTCATGCATGCAATATCATAGCATAAATGTAAATGCATGTAAACAAACATAGAAACATTCATGAAACTCATATACTCATGATACAAGAATTGTTAACGCAGAAACCCTTGTTAGAAGGTAAAAACTGCAGTGGGCATGAAACCCACAAAGCTTCACTATCTGCAAAATGGAAGGTTCTAGTTAAGGATACAAGTTGTGATCACTTCTGATGATCTTACCTTGTTAGGAGTAACATGTTAGACTTGTTAAGTCTACTTAGTTAAGATATTTCAGCAACACAATGTATGTGTGCACTCGATTAAGAGATTTACAATAAGACTGTTAAGTCCACCTTCTTGAAGGATTTATTTTGTTTGCTACAATTGTTAGAGAGTAGAAAAAAATATAGATGACCTGATATCTTGCAGTCTTGAATTTCTAATTACAGATCCATTAAGTTCACAAAATTATATATCACCTATTGTGATGGATAATACCTCTGTTCTTCTCAGTAGCCTTGAACCTAGTTCTTCATAACTGAATTATTCTTTATCTATTCTTCTGCATGAAAACCTCTGTCTGATCCATAGATGTCCTTGTGTGGCTACAATAATCATATTCTTGATTGATTACACATCTATATATATAATGTATTGACCTAATTAGGTTTCACACTTTTCTAGAATAACTCTAACATCAAAGGTTTAAAACTTGACCTTGATCTCCTAGTTTGTATGAATATAATCAATTAAACTGATTAAATCCATCAATTACAATTTTCTTGATCCTCAATAAATGGTTGTACAAATAAGATAAAATCTAATTTAAATACTAAAGTGCTTTAGCTAACGTGTAGCCCAGATCCACTTTTCTTAGTGTTAAAATTGTCTCTCAGTTAGACTGGAGATTGGTGATGTCTCTACTCAGCTATGTCTCTATAGACTGATGCTCAGTTGATATACTTCTTGGTTGTTATATTGTGCTCGGTGATCAAAACATGTCAGTGACCACTGTGCTCGGTAATCACTACACTCGGTGAATGTTGTTACTTGGTGAGTGCTGATCGACTGACCAGAACTATTTGTTTGTATACTAATGAAAAATTCTGATTCTTTAAGGATTATCAACATTCTCATCAATTATTTCAACCTTGAGTAATAAAATTATAGATAACCAGGCTTGGTAGAGACACTTTTCAGCTACTCAGTCAACTCGGTCTCAACATGCTCATCTTTATGCCTTATATCCTTGGTGAAGTGAGAAATGGAACAAACATTCTGAAATAGTGAAAGTATATGAGACACAATTGTCTCAAAATCAATAGAGGCCTAAAAAATTCATACCTTATCTACTGCAATGTTGTTTAGAATGGTTTCAATCATTTGCAGTTTCATGTTCCTCACATGAACCTTCATCATGTAGTCAGTAGTGTCTTGATTTGGATTTTGGACTTGTTTCAATAGTCCTTCTACTTGACTAATGAGACTTTCTTTTTCATCTATAGTGGAATCTAGAAAAATCTCCTATAGTACATCCTTAACACTTTCCAATACATTAATCTTATTTCTATTTTGAAATAATTTATTTTGTATTGCCTTAAGTTTCACCAATTCTGCATACTCGGTCATTTCATCAGGGTTCATAGTAGATAGGTCTACTTTGGGTAAGAATATTGGTTGGCTCATATATACATGTTTCCTCTTCTTTGATTTCTTCTTCTTTTCTAGCATACTTAGAGTTGATCAATTCTTTGGGGAACATGATGCCTTTAGTGCATCAGATGTTGTCTTGGTTGGAATAGTTTCATCACTCTACTCTTGTTTTTTTCTTCCTTCTTCTCTCCCTGTTTCTCCTCTATTTTCTTCTCTTGTAGTGTGTCCTCTTTCTTCTCATCTATTTGTTTCTTAGGTTCCTTCTGTTCACTTTGTTCCTTTGATTTTTATTTATTGGGTTCTTTTTGTTGTGCAATAGATTTGGTTGGGGTAACTGAATTAATGTTCTGTGTAGCTGGGTTCTTGGTTACTGTATCATTCTCTGTGTCCTTTTCCTTCTCAGCTTGCTTTACCTTCTCTTCTTTTGTTTCATTCTCTGCTTCATTTTCCTTCTCTTCTTCCTTTTCCTTCTTTTCTTCCTTGGGTTGATCAGTTGTTGCGTGTTATGTTTCCTTTTGAGGTTCGGTAGCTGCCTCCTCTGTATCCATAGTAATTGTAACACTATCAGCTTGATTTGTGTGATAATCTTGTACAGGCTGTAGGATTGGATTAGTAGTAGCCTTATCATTTATATTTATTGGTTTTGTATCAGTGTCCTTGGTGGCCATAACCTCTTCATCTTGTGATATATCATCTCCAGGATCCTTGTTAGTAATATCTTCAATGGAAACTTCATCAGTGTCAATTTTCAAGTCAATAGGATCATTCTTACCTTGATAACCTTTTACAAGTTCATCAGTGGTGTTATCATTTTATTTTTCATCATGTGATTCAATTACTTTGATGTTTAAAATTTCTCTCCATTTAGCATCGGTTTCTAACAATACTGACTCTAATTATCCTATCATAATCCTTAAAGATCTTCCTTTTACAGGGAATCATTTGGAATATTTCTTCAATGTCTCTTTAGTTTCCTCTACAGATAGTTCTGGTACAGTTAGTACAAGAGATCTTTCTCTCATTTGTTTCTCATCATTCATTGCATATTTCCATATTGCATCTATCTTGTTATATAACTCAATAGGTAACAATTTGATAACTTGAAGTGGTGTGTATGTGAATTTGTGTAAGGTGATTTAACAATTTCTTCTTCAATTTTTACCTTGTTCTCCTCACTCTGAGTATTGTATTTAGCATACTTCATTCCTTCGAATGTTCCATACTTCTTCAATGTGTCTAGAATTCCATCTAGACTCTGTTGGGCTGTGGATTTATTTTCCACAACTTTGAATTTTCTTAAATCCTCAAAATTTGTCTCACTGTCTGGTGTTAGCTTTAGCTTTCTCCTCGGTTTATTTTTTTCTTTCTTACTTCTTATGTATGTCCTGCCTTTTGGTTCAATATAATTCTTCTTTTCTTTAGGTGTAGTTGTAGACCTTGTAGAAGGTCTTGTAGATTTGGGGATAGGTGAAGCCTTCAATTCTAGTGGTTTCTTGCCTTCCACTTCAGAGGGTCTTGCCTCATCTTCTTCATTATCAACTCCCAAATTCTTGGACAAATTAGCAATCTTCTTGCTATATTTTTCTTTGATATTTAGATATCAAGATACCTTTCTTAATCTTAGCCTTGAATTCTTCATAGGTTCCATATCTCTTGGCTCTTTTGTCAACATGCTTTGCTAATAGAGTTTCAATTTGTTGAGATACAATGTCTATGTCCATCTCATAACCCATAGGTTGTAGCCAGATGCTCCTAGGCTCAACTGCCTTGACAATGCATGTGTCAGTGTCTACCTCAAAACAAATAGAATCATGATATTTATCAACTAATTAAGGTGGAATTCTAAATTTATCATGTATTCTAGTTTGAAACTTAGATAATTATTCATTCATTAAAATGTCTAGATTCTGAATATACTTGTTGATTTGATAAATGATTTCCTTATCAACATTTCATGTCACATTTCCAACAGATGGAAATAAGTTCTCAAAATAAAAATATATGCATACTAGTAGTGAACCAAACTTTAGTGTGTTTGTCCTAGCTTTTCTTATGGTAGTCATATTGTCTTCTATCCACTTCAATAGAATCTCACATATATTAATTTGCATATCTTTCTTTATAATCTTGTAAGCCAAATCAGTAGCTCCATAAGGTACACTATCCACTCGGGATGATTAAAATACTTGGTAGGACAAGATATTACATGCAAATTTCAACTTTGGGTCTTCAACAGTAGAAATATTAAGACCTCTTCCATCCCATTTAGATTTTGTTAATTCACTCAAATTGTTCTTCTCAATTTTTATGATATCTTTTGGCTTATCACCGATTGGGTATCCTGTCACAATGTGCAACACATCCTTTGTAATCTTCATAGGTTGATCTAGCCACATAAATTGGTCATGTACTTGGCTAAGGACAATCATTATCCACTCAATTTTGAATACCCTTAGAATATGTAGGGAATGAGTCAAACCATTTGATTCTAAATGAATGTGATCATTCTTCATCATCCTGTTTGCACATAACTTCTGAAAGGATGAATCAATTTATGCTTCACAAATCTCCTCAACTTTGTAGTGGATGAAGGTGCAAATTTACTTGATTGATAGAACTTTATAAAGAATGGATTAAAGTGCACCCATTAAGTCTGATTCAATTGCCTTCACAGGTGGTAGCTTATAATTAGGATTCACAGGCTCAATATTCTCAATAACAACTAGGTTTTGAGCTTTTGGGGCCATATATTCTTATCTAACATAGATTCTTGAACTAGGGTTTTCTTCTATGACTTGATTGCACTAACACGGCTAGGGAAACACCAAAAATATCTTGAATAAACTCAAATGTGCTCAGATTAGTTCAGAATTACCTTTACAATTGTTTGTATGCTCTCAGAAGACTCATCTCTGCAATTTACTTCAAATGCTCATAAAAATGTTAGGTGCATAATGATAGACATAGACATCTATTTATACCTTTTTTCATTGATTAGGGTTTCCAACAACTTGAATACTAGTAATTAATTATAGCACTGACTTGCTTTATCAATTACCAAACTTTACTTTCCTTTACTGAAATGAAATAGAATATCATTTCCTTCTACCGATTGAACAAGAAATACTAACTTTACAAGACATATCCAAATGCATCTAGATATGCTCATATGGATCTTTACACATAGATTTAGGAATCGATTAAGATTTGAAATTTAATTTGCAGTTCCTCCTCATACCTTTTAACTAATTAGGTAGAGTTAGTTGCACCCGATCTGGAGGATGTGGTGCCTTCAATTGTCCCAAATGATGTTCCATAATCCATAGTCTTTCTTCTCCATGTCCTATTCATCTGATCTCTCAGCTCTTCAACATTCACTTTCAATTTTTCAGATGTCTCTTCCTCGGTAGGATCTTTGCCTCAATACCTGCAGTCTTTGGCAAGGTGACCTAGCTTGTGACAATGAAAGCATGTCATGCTAGTGTTTCTCCAAGATATTCTATTATTCCTACCATGTAGCAACATGCAGTTTTTAGCAATATGTCCATATATTCCACATACTAAACATGATATCCTTGTATTTTAGTCCCATAGTATAGATGTACTATATCAGTTACTTGATGTATTTTGTCAGTTTGGTACCCATTTTTCATTTCTCCTTTTTGATCTACACTCTTAAAATTTGTGACCATACTTGTTGCAAGTATTGTAGTAGCCATCAAACTTTGGTTTTGTTATGTTTTTTACAGTTCTTTATTTGTATTCAAGTGCTTGATGCCCACACTTATTGAAGTTATATAAATATACATCAAACATGGGTGAACTCGGTGACTTACCCCTTTTTCTTCTGCACACATTTGTAGTATGTCCAGGTTGTTAGTAATAATTGAGAGGGGGGGTGAATCAGTGGCCTCAAAAATTTATCCTTTAAACTTTAATCCACCAATTAATACACCTCAGATTATTAAGTCCCTACAAGATGTATGCCTTTGATATACTTTAAATAATTAACTATCTATCAGTTTACCTTGTCTGTCCTTATTCTCCTTGATTACCGATAAGCAGTAAAACTTATTTACCGATGCTCAGTAAATATGCAGAGTATACCAATCAATCCAGAAATGCATATGTGAAATGTAAAACAATAAAGTAATAAATGATACACACATAACACATGGATTTTAACGTGGAAACCTTGTTAAGGGAAAAACCACTGGGACCGGTACCCCAAATTCTCACTCTTTTGAAGTGAGCCCTGTTAGGAGCCAACTCTGTTAAAGGTTACAAAACACACGGTTAAGTGAAACCTTGTTAGAGGATTTTTATACATAGATTGTCACTAAGTATCTAGCATCTATGCTACCATCCTTGAATCAGCCTCTAGACTGTCAATAGGCTTTATGCTAATCTTACTACCATCCTTGAATCAGCCTCATTCTTAGACTATCAATAGGCTTTAGGTAAGACCGATGCTACTATCATGAATCAACCTTTTTGGTAATCTGTTAGGATATACCTCAATTATAGAAGATGGTTAAGTCCTGCTCTGTTAAGAGACTTAATGCTTCAATGGTTAAACTGAAACACAATGACCTGTTTCTAATGCAACTTTGAATTGTAGATATTTAGATCTATTTACTTACAATACCTCTCTAATCAATGTATCAATTCAATTCCTTTGTACATCACACTTTCTACTCTATGATGTTGTGCTTCACTGTTCATCAGTGTCTGCAGAACTCTTTAGCTGTCCCTTAGCTTGATTGATCAGGACTGTATGAAGCTTAACCTTCACCAGTTTCTCTTCAACATCTTCTTTCAATTCAGTCCCCCATGTATCTAATTGCATGCAGAAATGAATTATGCTTGTCTCTTATATATACATGATATTCCTTAATTCTTGATTCTTAAAGTGAAAAACAATCCAGCCAATTTGATTTACGGCTTTAACTCCTGATTTATCTCATAGTTATCTTCATGCCAGTGGTATAAATCAATTGCTTAATTGTGGTCAAATAAAACAAATAAAACAACCAGCTAAGTCTATCCTTAAGCTCTTCCAGCTAGATATTTTGTCATTTTCTGATCTCTCTATTCTATCGGTCAATTTTGCAGTTCATCACCGGTGACAACTGCGAGTTCCATCAATGCAACTTTAGTTAGCTTCAGGATGTCTGTCCGTCGGGTATAATTGGATCTTTCTCGTTGGGCAACACTATTTTCAGCTCATCGGGCATCCTATGATTCTACTTTGTCGAGAAACACTATCTTATTTTCGTCGGGCATCACTGTGACTTTTTCTCTTTATTTGCCGATGGTGTGCACTCCATTAGTGTTGTCTGTCAGTTAGTGAATACATGACTTTTATGCATTGCTGAAAGCATAACCTCTGTTCCATTGATTCTCTGAAGTCTTTGGCATTATGTACATGACCATACAGATGATATCAATTTGACATCAATGACAATACAAACCATTAACTGATTTAATGTCTTGTATCATCTTCAACTTAATATTATCAAACATTCAATCAGTTAAATGTCATCAATCTCTCCCTTTGGCATTGATGGAAACATACTATATTATCACACTATACTATTTCTAATACAACATGAAATACAATTGTTGAGATTCATCAAATTACCAAATAGTTTTTTTTGATAACTGATAAAAATGTCTGACCGCCGGTAAGCTCTGTGTTTAGCTTAGATTTGATTCTTGCAGCTTTCTTTGTTTCTTTTTCTGATGTGTTGTGTCCTTTGTCTGTGTCAATTTCTCTCTCTTCTTCTTTGATGTCTCAGTCTTTTGTTTGCAACTTTGATACAAAATCTCTCCCTATGGATACGATCTCTCTGTGTTTGGATTAATCTGATAATGAATAGTTTCTGATGATAATATGGATACATTCTCTCCCTTTGACAACAATGCCAAACAAATATTTTCACAAATATATGACATTTTGTCAAACAATTTCTTCTATCCATAATATATTCCTTGAATTTCCCTTATCCATCATTAATATAACAATATGTTCTGGTGCTTGGTTCTGATATATACCTTTCTGTATATAGATGTAGCT
>MU226028.1:1820697-1838311 GCA_018584345.1 Thuja plicata
CTTAGATATGAGTGCAGTTTCTTCATACCTTTCATCTTCATCTAAATCATCCTTCACAGCTACAAATACTATCTCAATATCATCATCTGGTTCGGTGTCAGTATCTTCATCTTTGCAAGCAGCTAGACAACTAGCCTTCTTCCCTTTGTCCTTGTAATATTGGGTATCACTTCTTTCTAATCGTCGGTAACCTCTGTAATATTTTTTATCACCTTTGTCATATTTCTTCTCAAAAGATCTGTTATCACTTCTTTCATCTTTTCTTTTGTTAGGACATCTTGCAACAAAGTGTCCAATCTCTTTACAATTGAAACATACAAGTGGTAACTTGCCTTTGTATTTACCTTTGCCTCTTTATATTCTTCTTGCCATGAGTGCTTCTATTTTATCTAGATCTTCTTCTTCACTTTCACTTTCACTGTCTCTTCTAGATGAGTGTCTCTATCTAGATTTGCTTATTCTAATAGAAGACTTAAATGCAGACTCTAAACTTGGTAAGACACTGTTATCAAAATTATTCATCTTAAATGAAATCAGTCTACCAATTAGGCTATCAAGAGTGACTGTATTATTTTCTACTGCTCTCATTTCTTTAATAGCAGAGACTCTAATAGCATATACAAGCAATAAGGTTCTTAAGATTTTACTTACCACTATCTCCTCTTCAAGTGTACCTCCAACGCCTCGTATAGCATTGACTACTTCTTTTATTCTTGTGCTATGCTGAGTGATGTTTTCACCTTCTTTCATTCTAAGATCATCAAACTTTCCTCTAAGGCTTTCTACCTTGGCTCTTAGAACATTTTTATCACCTCCATGTACAAGCTTTAGCTTATCCCACATTGTCTTTGCATTTTTGCAATCTTTGACATCCTGAAATTCAGCATCAGAGAGTGAGGCAGAAAGCTCTATAACTATGTAGTTATGTTCATGCTTTACTCTTAATTGATCTACCATCAATGGTCCTGTAGGCAACACATATTCAGTATCTAAGTATTGAGTAATATCATTGCCAATACCCGATAAGTGGTGTTTTATTCTTCTTTGCCATGAAGAAAAGTTGTCTTTGTTCAACTTGGGCACATCTCATCTGTTCATCTTGTGATCTTTACTTAGGTCTTGAAACCTTCCTTCTAAGCACACAAGATCTGATACCAGTTGTTAGTAATAATTGAGAGGGGGGTGAATCAGTGGCCTCAAAAATTTATCATTTAAACTTTAATCCACCAATTAATACACCTCAGATTATTAAGTCCCTACAAGATGTATGCCTTTGAAATACTTGAAATAATTAATTGTCTATCGGTTTACCTTGTCTGTCCTTATTCTCCTTGATTACCGATAAGCAGTAAAACTTATTTACCGATGCTTAGTAAATATGCAGAGTATACCAATCAATCCAGAAATGCATATGTAAAATGTAAAACAATAAAGTAATAAACCATACACACATAACACATGGATTTTAACGTGGAAACCTTGTTAAGGGAAAAACCACTGGGACCGGTACCCCAAATTTTCACTCTTCTGAAGTGAGCACTGTTAGGAGCCAACCTTGTTAAAGGTTGCAAAACACATGGTTAAGTGTGACCTTGTTAGAGTATTTTTATACATAGATTGTCACTAAGTATCTAGCATCTATGTTTCCATCCTTGAATCAGCCTCTAGACTATCAATAGGCTTTATGCTAATCTTACTACCATCCTTGAATCAACCTCCTTCTTAGACTATCAATAGGCTTTAGGTAAGACCGATGCTACTATCATGAATCAACCTTTTTGGTATTCTGTTAGGATATACCTCAATTATAGAAGATGGTTAAGTCCTGCTCTGTTAAGAGACTTAATGCTTCAATGGTTAAACTGAAACACAATAACCTGTTTCTAATGCAACTTTGAATTGCAGATATTCAGATCTATTTACTTACAATACCTCTCTGATCAATGCATCAATTTAGTTCCTTTGTACATCACACTTTCTGCTCTGTGATGATGTGCTTCACTGTTTGTTGGTGTCTGCAGAATTCTTTAGCTCTCCCTTAGCTTGATTGATCAGGACTGTATGAGTCTTAACCTTCACCAGTTTCTCTTCAGCATCTTCTTTCAATTGACTCCCCCGTGTATCTAATTGCATGCGGAAATGAATTATGATTGTCTCTTATATAGACATGATATTCCTTAATTCTTGATTCTTGATTCTTGATTCTTGTGGTGTGAAAAACAATCTAGCCAATTTTATTTACGGCTTTAACTCCTGATTTATCTCATAGTTATCTTCTTTCCAGATGTATAAATCAATTACTTAACTATGGTCGAATAAAACAAATAAAACAACCAGTTAAGTCTATCCTTAAGCTCTGCCAGCTAGATATTTTGTCATTTTCTGATCTCTTTGTTCTGTCGGTCAATTCTGCACTTCATCACCGGTGACAACTGCTAGTTCCATCGGTGCAACTTGAGTTAGCTTTGGGATCTCCATCCATCGAGTATCATTGGATATTTCTCATCGGGAAATACTATTTTCAGCTCGTTGGGCATCTTGTGATTCTGCTTTGTCAGGAAACACTGTCTTCTGCTCGTCGGGCATCACTGTGACTTTTTCTCTATATTTACCGATGGTGTGCACTCCATCAGTGTTGTCTGTCACTTAGTGAATACATGAATTTTATGCATTTATGAAAGCATAACCTCTATTCCATTGATTCTTTGAAGTCTTTGGCATTATGTACATGATAGTACAGATGATATCAAGTTGACATCAATGACAATACAAACCATTAACTGATTTAATGTCTTGTATCATCTTCAACTTAACATTATCAAACATTCAATCAGTTACATGTCATCACAGGTTTCCCATAGTAGTAGAAACTAGGCTTCTTTGACTTCGATGGAGCAGAAGTATCTTGATTGTCAGCTTGATTGGAAGATTCTCCTTTCTTAGTAGTGCTCTCACTATTGAATTCAAGTCCAGTTTTATATTTTATTTGTTTATGACCTTTGATATGTTTGTCCAATGTTCTTAGTGTTTCCTCATTTCTCTTCAGTACTTCATTGGCTTCTTTTTCTGATTTTAGTTCACTTTCCAATCTTTCAACTTCACACTTTAGTGCTTGCTTGTCAATTTCTCTCCTGATCAACTCTAGATTAGATATCACTAGTTGATCGGTCATATTATAATGTACTTGTGTTATCCTCATGATCTCATTGTCTTTCTCATCTATTCTTGTCTCAAATTATCTTTTATCTTCTTCAGATAATATGAATGTATCTTCAACTTCTTCCGTAGAGTTAAGTATCTCACTCATTCTTATTCCTTGTACTTCTTGATCTATGTTTGCTAAGTTCAGTTTCTCAGTGAGTGTCTTGTTATTTTCTATGAGTTCTCCAATGGCTGATTCAGCTTCATCATTTAGAATACCTTCAGATGTTGTCTCAAGTGTATCAACATGCTCTTGTGTGGATTTTTAGTTCACTACACAACTACTTTCTCACTCTTAAGGAATTTTCTAACTTTCTTTTCAGATCATCAATCACTTCTTGTGCATTCTCCAACTCAAACTCAAGACTCTCAACCTTCTTAGATTGCTTGTAACTTTCCATAGCCATGATATTTACTCTTAGGTGGTTAAAACCTTATCTCAAGAGTCTGGGCTCTAGTACCAATTTTTGGATTATCTATGGAAAGGTATGTGTTGAGAGGGGAGGGGTGAATCAGTAATCCAAAACTTTTAACTATAATTCTTGGTCATTCACTAATTTGAATATCATGCAGAAAGACATTATAAAACATGTAATGTAAATAAAAAAAAATAACACATAAATCCATGTTTTTTGGTCATGCAAAAATCCTTTGTTATAGGAAAAAACTACGGTGGGATGCCACCCACAATCCTTCACTACGATAGTATAAAGGTTTCTTGGTTAGAGCTACAATGTTAGATAATTATGATAGCTTACCCTATTAGGAGTACAAAAAGACTTATGTAGTCTACCTTGTCAAAGGATTTTTACAATATCTACTCTAAGAGATGTACCCGGTTAAAGGATTTACAAAATAAGACCTGTTAGGGCCTACCCACTGAATGGGATTTCTACAGTTCTAATAATTATAAAACATATTACAAAATTGCTATTAGTATTCATAAAACATAATGTTGTTCAGACTCTTTATGCTCAGCAAGTGCATTACCTCATTCTGCACTTGGTAACTTATCAGTTTTGCACCTTAAAAATTCTGCATTCTAACTCCTTTAGCTTTGTCTCTATAAATTCTTCTATCTCTAAAATTTTCACCATCAGCAGTCATCTTCTTGTTCTATTCTTTTTATGCAATCTTAAGGCAGTTAATATGTTCTATATCCTTCTCCTTCAGCAGTGGAGGTGAAGTAGTGCAATTTTGGCTTCATTTCGAATGCATTTATTATACTTGACTTTCATTGTTTGAATTGCCTCATGATCATGTACAATCATGTTTTTACAATCCCAATGTTCTACCTAAATTTTACCTTGAATACTGTAAAATCATTTTCTGCCCAGCGTCCAGATTCAATGTATCCAATTTGAATTGTTATGTTGGCTCTAATATTACTTGGTAATATTCTTTGATCTTTCTTGGTGAGATAACGTTTTCTTAGTTACTAACTTTTCTCAGTGACTCGGTGACTAACGTTGATCGATAACTATCACTTCTCAGTAATTGTCACTACTCGGTGACTTACTGTTCTTTTCTCAACTCGATGCTTGTCACTATTTGGTGCTTTATTTCTTTGTTCTTTTTATTTACTGACTATTTTCCTTTTTCTATTTTACCATTTACCGACTAGCTCCTTTGACTAACATGACTTTGACAAAACTAATGACAATAGAATAACTCGGGTAGGAGTAACCTCTTACGTCATCTCTTATTGATAAAATACCTATGGAAGCATGGTCGGATCATAATCCTTCATTGAGACATCTTATAGTTTTTGTCTATGAGGCATATGCATATGTTCCATTGGAGAAGTGAGAAAAGTTGGAGAACAAGGTTTTGAAATGTATCTTCATCAGCTACAGTCATGGTGTGAAAGGATAAAATATTTTTGACCCTATTTCATAGAAGGTAATTTACATAGTAGAAGTTTTATTTTTAGATATGCTAATCCTTCTTCTATTACATTGCGACCTATACAAACTAAAAAGGAAGATGTGATTCAACTACCTTCTCTAATTGAGAAAGTTTAATCGAGAACCCAAGCTAGATAAGAAGTTGAGGAGAGCTCATCCGACTCTTTATCTTCACAAGAGGGTGAAGAACCTCCAACTTATCTTTTTCTACAAGGTAGAGACACCACCTGAAAGGTATTCCCTTGATGACTGGAGATATGTTTTTTTCTTTAAATACTAGCATTGATGAACCTAGATCTATAGAGTAGACGTTAGGTATTCATGCAAAATCCTAGAAAATTTCTATGAATGAAGAAATGAAATATAATTTAAAAAAATGATACATAGGATCTTGTACGATTTCTTGAATGATGAAAAATTGTTGGTTGCAAATGGGTATTCAATAAAAAGAATGGTTTAGATGAAATATTGAGGAAGTATGAAGCAAGGTTGATTGCAAAAGGCTACTTTCAGGTTGAGGGTGTTGATTATGGTGAGATATTCTCTCCTGTTGAAAAAATGATATCCATTAAATTTTTTGTTTATATTGTTGCTTCTTATGACTTAGATGTTGAGAAAATGGATGTAGAAAATCCTTTACTTCATGGTGCCATGGAGGAGGATATTTATATGACACAACCAAAGCACTACATGGTTAAAGGTAAAAGTAATTTGGCTTTTAAATTGAAGAAATATTTGTATGGTCTCAAGAAAAGTCCTAGGATGTGGTACCAGAAATTTGATACATATATTTTGAGTTTAGGATTTGAACGTTCTAAATTATATAACTATGTTTATTATAAATCTAATGGTGGTTGTTTCCTATACATTGTATTATATGTTAATGATATTTTGTTCATTAGTAGAGGAAAAGTTTTGATTCTAGAACTAAAATCTCAACTTGTTGCTAAGTTTGAAATGAAAGATCTTGGTACAACTAAGCACATTCTTGGGATAGAAATTATAAGTGATAGAGTGAATATAAATCTATGGGTACGCTAGAGTAAGTATGTGAACTCATTTTTATAGAGGTTCAACATGTAGGATTGTAGACCATTATGTGTTCCTTTTACAATTTGAACAAAATTGCCTATTTTAGATTTTTTACATCTCCATCAGAGATGGAAGACATGACCAAAACACCTTACCAGAGTATATTTGGAATTTTTATGTATTCTATGGTCTATATTAGACCATATCTTGCCCAAGAAGTGAGATTTATTTCTAGATATATGTCTAATCCTAGTAGAGTTTATTAGGATGCAGTTAAGAGAGTCTTAAGATATCAGAAGGGTACCTTAGAGTATTCTTTGTGTTATCATGGTAAAGTGTTTGGACATAAATTTTCCCTTGATATTTATGGTCATATGGATTTAGATTGGGTAGGTGATATTGATAGAAAAAGATCCACCAATTCTTATGTGTTTACTTTATTTGGTGGTGTAATCAGTAGGATGAGTAAGAGAAAGGTTGTGATTTCTTTGTCTACTACTACAGATAAGTATATGAAAGCTACTCATGCTTGTAAAGAAGCAATTTGGATTAAGAGTATGTGTTAAGATATTTCAAAGAAAATAATTAGTAATAGTTTATTGTGATATTCAGAGTGCAATTTCCCTAGAAAAGAACCCAAATTTTCATGTCAAAACCAAGCACATTAATGCTTAGTATCATTTTTCCAAATACATGATTAAGGATGGAAAGGAGAATCTTCTTAAGGTGGAGAATTTGATGAATGTTGCAAATTCATTAACAAAGGTTGTGAGAATAGAGAAGTTTATATGGCGTTCAAATTCTATGGGCATCATGACCCCTAGAAATTAAAGTGTGGTGTAGTTACTCCCTTTTTCTCTTTCTTGCAAGGTGTTTGACAGGTGTGATATTGTTGGGAAAAGTATCTCAACCTTGCATTTATATGGGGTTGCTATTTTTAGTAAATTTTTATTGAGAAATTGTTTTCTCTATTCTTTCCAAAAAGGTTCAAAATGGTTGGATAATCATTCTAGTAAATGTGTTTTGCAAGATCATGTTTGGTTTGGAAGATATTAAAGCTTTTGTTTCTATAAATTGTCTAAAGAAAGTTAAAAATCCAATTATAGAGGCTTTAGAAGTTTTCTAAAGGGGTTAAATTGTGGCCAAGAATAATAGTGGCTTGGGCTGTTGTGGAACATTTTGGGATCTTTCCAATGCTTCAAATGGTTCATCAATCAGATACCTAGTTCGAAAGTTATGGCATCCAAAAGTTGGGCCTCCTAAAATAGGAAATGTAAAAACATGTTGAATATGAAAATGACCTCTAAAAGGGAGTTAAATGTGTTGGTCTATGTATTGACACATCATAGGGCATCTTTTATTGGAGATAATATGCGTGTCTCTTTTGGGGTGGCTTTAGGCCATGGTTTCGTAATACCATTTGATATTTTCTTGTATTGTATCTCTTATAGATTTGGTGGGTGAGATAGAGGGTGTGTGCAAGAGCCTTATAGATTTTGAGTTACCTCTGAATATATAGTTGGTGATACTCTTGAGATAAGATTCCTCTATAAGTATATTGTAATATTTTAGTGATTGTTGAATAATATATTGGGCTAATATTCGAGTGTGGGGTTTTTCTCCCGAAAGGGTTTTCCCCATGTAAATTACTATGTTATGGTATGCATGTTATTTTTGTTAGGTTTCTATAGCTATAAAAAATATGTGAGGGACTTTTTACATTATTATCAGCTTAGGGTTAGTGTAGGAAGTTGTTCTGGTACTTAACTTGGTTACAATATATTCCAACTCAATAATTTTTTTACAAAAATGCAACATGTGCCATCTTTAGATCTATATAAGAAACATTTATCGAATGACTATAATATTTTTCTAACAAATGACTACATCTGACACTATATGTCTCTATAAAATCCTATGGGTGTAGTGGAGCATAAAAATCAAGCCTCTTTTAAGTAGTACTTGGCTCCAAAGATGGTTGCACAACAAAAATTCAAATAATAAATTGGATTATTTATGGCAAGAATATTTTACAAATGTCAAATTAATAGCAAGCTAACTATATTGAACTGTAATTTCTCAAAAATTGAATTGTTTATTACCTTATTCCTTTTCTTATTTTCTAAAAGGTATTCTACAAATGATAGCGCTATTTGACAATTTTGATTCTTACCATATTGATGAGATAGAGAATTTGTGTCATGGAAAAACTATGAAAAGGGCTGTAATAGGTAAAATACAATTGATACAAGTTAATATATTATTATTGTTGACAAAAAAACATAACCTAAACATATATCTAATTCCATATAATATATATCTACAATATAAAATGAATGTAAACATGATCCTCCTATGGTTCTCTCATTGTCCTAGTAGGAGGATTTGATGAAGTTGAAAACAACATAGTAGTACAAATCACATTGGTCAATGTATATAGAAGATGTGAGGCTAACAATATAGACGTGTGTGTATAACCATAATATGAATTCTAATAATCAACATCTAAATGGTGCTAAAATAACTCACATAAGCTCTTTAAACTATCATTTCAATTAAAATTATTTTTAATTACTTTTCCTCAGTCACCTGAACTCAAGGAAGAAGTTTTCATGGGTTGGGTGTCAACCACACTTGGTATACCCTACAAGAGTAAGATAGGATCAACATATATAAAATTAAAATATATTTTAAATCATCACACTTTAAATGATAGGAATATTCAATAAGAATTGTAAGTTCATGTATGTGCCAAAAAGGATTCCATATACCTCTATAAGCCAAATGAAATGATCATAAGGGTAACATCATCAACCTGTGATATATAGTTTGTTGTCATCACCTACTAAACCAAAAACAAATATACATTAGAAATTTATTATATCTTATAAAACATTTTTTTTAATACAAGGTCTTATTCTCTTTTTACACGTGTAATGCAATTTTTTCATATGACGATTCTATGACCGGACATGTTGTAGTAGGAATGGTTAATGATGTAAAACCCTCTATTAATACACCTCAAAACACATAATGTTCACGTCAATTTCTAGTTCAATCTATAATTACAAACATATTTACATTTTTAAATAAGTATTTAATAAATAACACATTATAAAATAAATTTAACATACCTATGTGTTAAACCCACAGAGCACCTGGTCACATAGGTCATCACCCAATGACACTTGATTTGATGGGTCACACCCAAGTCCCCAACTAAGCCCATAAAATTTCAAATCAAAAGTGGTAAAAATATGGAAGGGTGAACCATATTCAAGTGCATCTTTATCTCTCCCATAACATAAAAGGAAATGAATAGAGAAAATATGGCTTAAAGTATATGGAGCAGAGGTAAATGGTCCAACTATTGCAAAATCATTAGGCCATGAGGTTGGGATAATTGTGTTTCATACTGAATTATGATATCAATCAATGTGGCAACCTCCTAAAGAGTCTATACCTACATTGATTCCTTCATGGCTATTGGGACTGTGACATGAAGAATGAGTTTCACCACTAGTTGTACCTGATTTGGATAGTTTTGTGCATACTCATATCCTAGTCTATCCTAAGAAGGCCCTTGACGTCTACCTTGGAACTCCCTCATGTCCAATTAATTGAGATTTTGGAGGACAAACTCACAATATATTTTTCTCAAAAAATTTAAAGGTGCCTCATTATTCTTACAATGTGGTTGGTCAAAGAGCATCCACCAACAATCTCAAAAAATATTTTTAAAGCCCTCATGAGAAAACCAATGTATAGGAAACCTATTTGAATAAATAAGAAGAGACACATTGGTTTTTGAATTAGTGAATAGATAACATATATTTTGTTTTTTAAATATGGAAAGCAGTGTAAATAATAATCACGACATGAATTTCTATAAGAATGCAAATTATTTATTTGTTTGGTGACTCTGTCAACATTATTTATAAGGATGTGGAAAGGGATGAATGAAGGTCTTGTTGGGAGGTACTTATTCTACTAGCTAAGTCAATAATAGTGGCTATGCTTTGTGATGATTGACATAATAAATCATTTTGTGAGTTTGGTGGAGGGATACTTGGAGACCTTGGAGAGTCACCCATGTGAAGGAATTTTTCAAGGTCATCAAGAGCTAAATTTAGTTCAAGTCTATGGATTGGAGGATCTTATGTCAATTTTGAAAAATAAAATAAAAAACAATAATAAATCAATCATATTGTGATAAAAAAAAAATACAATATGAAATGATTACATACCTTTTTGATGTTGTGGCATGGTTGTTTTATTGATAATAAGTGAAACAAAATTAGGTTTTTCTTTCTTTTTTTGGAGATTCGAAGCCCTTTATCATGATCCATGGGTAGAAATGACCCATTCAATCATTTAAAAAAACTATAATAAAAAATGAAATTGCATTTTTTTCATTTTAAAATTTCATTTACGATTTTATATAAGTTTAATGTGATTGTGGTTTAATGTTTGAAACCCTGTGCATGTTAAGGCTTCAATTTTTGGAGTCATAACATATTTGAGTGATTTGAATGCTCAAATAATTTGAACATGTTACCTAGGATTTTATATTTTTTAGGTGAGTGGCCACTTTTTTGTTCACCATCTTAGTGTACTTATCCTACATATCTATGTTCAGGTTTTCTATGCATGTTAAATATACTCAATTCCTTATCTTTGACCCTATATCTAGCATCCAAATAGCACCATTTGTATAGTCATTATTAGCTCAAAGAAGGACAACTAGATCCACCTTGTGCATAATCCTTTTCAATTGGATTCAATCAAGTAGATCTACTCTCCTTAATATAATTGAGAAGAGGGAAATACATTTTGTTCCTAGTTTGGATAAGCTAGCGATCACACACCCAATTATGTTTTCACCATATTATAGAAGGAAATAGAGATGAAAATAAAAGACATAAAGAAATTTTTACTAGAGAAGAAGTTATGGTATAAATTAAGATAAAAATTATTTCCTATTGGAACTTACAACAAGTTTAAGATTTGAAAGTTTGATCCATGTAGGATTCTCAAGAAGTTTGATTCAAGGAACACCTACGAGGTTGAGTTATTGGAAGCACTTGGAATATCACCTATATTAAACATCACATATCTTAATCAATATAATCATGACCAATAAAGTAGAAACACTATAGAAACTTCCTTAGAAAAATAACTACCACAATGATCACAAAATAAATAGATTGATTCTTGGATAGTAAAATTAGATGCAACACTATAAATATGTAGAATGGAAGACATCTATTTATGCAGAAAGAATTACAAATAGAGGTTTCCTCTATAACTAAGAAAGTGTAGGACATAGTTTTAAAGAAAGTTTGGGTATTTGATGTAGGAGCATCCTAGTATGGTACAAATTACCATATTTCCTTTCTTATTCTTATTTTAAATTATAATAGAGAATAAAAGTATATAATATCTCTCATAAATCACACCTAGATATTAGAATATTTGAATCAAATTACAATAAGTTATCATCATTAAAAGATCAAAGTTTAGAAAAATTTGAACTCAGTTTATAGGGTGAAGTTTACATACCTTGTATTTTTTCATCCCAAAATACTTCAAGGTAGTATAGGACCATAGGTACTTTCAAATAAAGATGCACGAAGTTTCTTCAATGCTAAATGATTCACTAAGTGATTTTGGCTGACCAACACATTTCACATGATATTGTGACTACAATATTGTGTTCCTAATATGGATATCTCATAGAGCTTGGAGTTGATTAATAATCAACGAATAAATATTAAGGGGATAATAGTTAGTGAGATAACCGGTGATAGTGGTAGAGTGATAGTATTTCTTATTATCATATCTTTGTATATAGGCTTGTAATAAGCCTATAGTGACTTGTGATAGAATCTATATTTATAATCTTTGTGCGATAGGTTAGTGAGACAATTGTAATCATTATGTGTTATTGAATCAATGATAATTTATTTTTATGTTATATGTTAATTTTTTTGTGTGGACTCTAAGTTACATTGTGCAGAAATCCTTTCTAGGCTCTCAAGCCATCATACATCAATGTAGATGAAGAAAAAGTATGCGCTAGTTAACATGACCCTTTTGAATGTAATATATTATTTTATTTCTTTCTAGGATGCCTCCTACAAAAAGTGGTCTAAGAAAACATAATTTGTAATACTATAAGATAAAAGTAGAAAAGAGAAAAGATAGTGTCCCAAGTTGAATTAAATCACCTAAAATACCTAGCTCTAATATAATCATAGATTTACTAATAAATTTGTAATAGTGTTTTCTCTAGGAATAATAACAAGAGATATATTTAAGAATAATCAAAAGATAAGAACCGTATTATTCTAATATATATATATATATATATATATATATATATAGATCACTACATGATAGTAAAATGAAGAGAAACAATATTGACCATATTTTTTTGAATCCAAAGAGGACAAGGAGAATTGGTTGATTTTAATAGTCTATGTTCTAGTGTTTTTCATTCTCTAAGTTGTAGGATTTTTTTAGTTAAGTTTAGATTGCATTCCGACTCAAAAATTGATTAGTATAATAATATGTTTTTCAAATAGTAGTATCAATTACATTTAAATTTATAAAACAAGCTCAATTAAATTACTACTATAAAATTGTATCCACTAAATCTAAATGATTGGTGTTAATAAAATAAATTATTAAAAAATTATTCTACCATTATAACCCTATACTAGATTATATTTTAATTTGTTACATCAAATCCATTTAGTAGAAAAAATTTAATTTTTAGAAGGAGAACAAAGTTTTATTTTTATTTTTATGACAAGCCTTATTTTTCAATAAATCGGGGGGTCTTCACTAAAGGGGCAATACCATACCATGTAAGTTCATATTGGGGAATTTAAAATGGGACAAAAAGGGGGCAATATTGATACAGGAGCATCTTGGGGTAGTTAGCAATCCCGTGTCACCAAAAATATGTTTTGGTTTGATTTGGTTTTAGTAGTAAACTCAGTTGGAGACCTGAGGTGCTTGGTCACTTTGGTGTTAGTTCTCAATGGAAGATGTGCTACTTCACTGATGGACTCGATGAATGGACTTGGTGGTGCTCAGTGCTACGCTGCTAGGTAGTGTCTGCACTCAGTGGTGTTTAGTATTCGATGATATTCTACTCGAAGGTACACTGCTATGTGGTAGTTGTTTAGTGTTTTTAGCTCATTTGTGTCTTGCTCAGTAGCATATTTCTTGGTGTTGTGTGTTTGGAGGAGTTGGCTCGGTGACTTCACCGACTGGTTGCTATTGGTTCGGTGTTGTCTTACCGATTGGTTTGGCTCTTGGTGTTCTTGTTCACCAACTTGCGTTTATGGATTGAGATGACATTGGAGATTGCAGCCTTGATTTGAGGGGGTCATTGGGATCATGCTGAGTTTTGAGGCATTTGGATTTGATGCATTAGATCTTGTGTGTACCTAAATCTGAGTTGGTGTTCTCTTCTATGTATTTGATGGTTATTTATAGGCGACTAGTGCATTTAATATTTGTTTATCATGGATTGTAATGGCTGACTCAATCATTTAATAATTGTTTACAAGCTGATTAGTGGCTGTGTGGTATAAAAGAGAGTCTAGGTTGATGTTTAAATAAAAATGAGGGAGTAAGTTGATAAGCTAAAAAATTGTAAAGTGTTGCAGATAGTAGTAAGTAGGTAGGACAAAAACTTGTAATATTGCTTGGCGGCTTGCGAGCACAAGTTCAAATCTGGTTTCTTCCACTTAGTTGTAGGGTAGACTAGTGAAGATGGATCTTGTGAGATCTTGTTGAAATTGTTTATGTATTGGAAATAATCGAGAATGCCTTACAACCTAACATGTTTCATGTAATTGGAATTCTGAGATAATATAAGTTGATATTGTTATATCTTGTTGTGTTTTAATGGTTTCTTTTATGAGTTTTGTTTGGTTGCAAGTTTGGATAGTATTGTTAGTTCCTTTTCTTGTTGATCTTGGTATACCTGCGGCTTAGGTATGTTCCTCTATAAACCCATGTACTGATTCAACAATAAGAAAAAGTAATGTTCAACAAGGTGGACTAAAACCTTCTACACTTTGAGCTCCACAAACTCAAGTGGGTATTAACTATCTTCTGCCTTTCAAACTATAACAACTTTATAAGTAGGCAGGAATGGTGGATATAGTATAAAACTAGTAAATTGTAATAATTTTTATAGAATTGGATGAGAACCACAAATCTAACATATCAGACCAGTGCCCTATCCAATGGGTATGGAGTTACTTTAAATGAAAATGCTCTTAAACAACAACATTCATCAAATATAAATCCCGCAAATGATCACTGAACTTGACTATGCCTTACATACTCAATTCACACTTCCTAGAAGCATATGTAATCATCCAATTCACCTCAATACCTTACTCTCTGTAATTATTTTAAGGATATTTAATTGTCTCTGAAAGAAACCCTAAAGCAATTAGATCCTCTACCTTACAGAGCGATGGATTGAAATTCCTTAACAATCAACCCAAATGAGTACAAGAGATCAAACTGAAGATATTACAATTCAATAAGAATTCACAAAACGCAAGGAGATACAAAAAAATCTTATCAATAAAACATCTAAACATGAAAAATCAGAGCCAAAAGACCACTGATAGTCTTAATTTAACATGCAAAGCTTACAAGCCTTGTTGTGGCATAAAATTACATCCCTTTCTAAATGGTCTTGAATATTCTTTTATAGGAACAAGAATTCCATAAGCTTTTGACCATTTATGGTGATGATTTACAACCAATCATGTCAAGCATTTAATTCTGATGGTCAAGTTGAAACCCTATGTCTCTTCATTCTGTGAAATTTTGATCAGATCTGGAAATCAGCCACCATAATCCATGGATGTGAGTGTAGTACCCTGAGGTCGAATAATTCCCAAGCATGACTCTGAAATTAGCTCACATAAATTCAGAAATGACCAGGCATCTCTGTGCATTTATCCTCTGATTATAAAAATTTATGTGCCAACTCTAGTCATAAATATATTATAGCATATCATATTTCTATCTCCTTTGGTCTTCAACAGCTGTTCAAAGTCAGTCCATAAGATCAGATCATAGAATTTATGGCTCTGAGACAAAATATCAGCCGACCGCCATGAAACGCTTCTGAGAAAGATTTAAATATTTAAATTTAAACTTTAACGGCTATAGGTGGCATGAAAAAGGACATGAACGGATGATATTGAACCCTTGCATAATTTTAAAACAACATTGTTGATTCATTTAAATTACCCAGGCATCAAAAATATTTGATCACATGTCATTTTATCACTCAATCAAAGCACATTTACTTGACTACCACTAACCTGCATGAGTGCTTTACACTAACCGCCAACGGTTAGTTGCACACTTGCTAGCAATTTCTGCTACCTACCATGACCACGACAACTGCGTGACAATTTCTAGTCACACACTTACGCACCAGACCGCCAATGTTCTTTGAACTATGTGACCTTGTGACCATCTACCACTTGTTGGATCCTCGCTCACTCGCGGACCTTAGCTGAATATTATTTTCTGCCTTGCGAGTACATGACCACCGTCGATCCTCCTCCTCAGCATCTTTCATTATTTTGGACACGTAGCAGATAGGAGTAATGCCTTGAACATTAAAAACCTTCATCTTTGTCTATGAGCCATTACGTCTGTCGTCCGATCAAAATTAACTATACTGCACTTTAATCTCACCCTTGGCTTCAAACTATAGGTCCCACTGACTTAGATAGGACATGTGGTCGCATAGCGTAATGGCTTAAACACTAGATCAAGGGTCTATGTAGGATCATGGTATGCAAAAAACTGGCCATGTGAAAAAGTCAGTTTTTCACTCGTCCTAAAGCGCACCCAAAAGTTTGTTGACTTTTGAGTAGGCCTGGGTGTCAGTACACCTAGCCAAGCCAAAATCCAAAGCTAAAGCATTATCAGATGTCTTATAATATCTGATGTCCAATAATATCAGATGTCTGATAATATCAGATATCCTATATTCATCAGTCATAATTTATTGTTGCCCGCGGCTGCATTCAACATTTTCATTGTGAAAATGTTGAAGCAGCGAGAAGCCAAGCCCCTAAAATTGCATATATGATGCCTATCTGATATCAGATTTGCTACAATACACAAGGTAGGTGAAATTTTGTAGTTTCACTCTTTTTTTTTTTTGCATTGAAATTTATTATTTTTTAAAAAAAACTAGGTTTTATATGATATTGTGTATTGTTTTTTAAAATTGATTATAAACTAGAGTTGAAATTTATATTGTTTATTCTATTTTGTTTTTGAATCAGACATAGATTCAGACCAATCCAAAAACCCTCCCTCTCAGTCTGCAAACAATTTAGAATCACCTCAAAACAATCCCCCGCCTTCAGAAGACCAACCATTCTCAAACCCTCGACCAATACAGGATCTCATAAGAGATAATCTAAATCAGCTTAGAGGATATCAGAACACATATGTGAATATCCCCACCTTCCCTAGGAGGAGATGGCATAGGTGGAGGGGTCCACGCTTTCTGCCATTTCATTTTGCCTTGACACTTTCCTGGTACATACTTTTTAACGTACTCATTGGTTTCCTTTTATTATAATATTGTATACATGTATTTTCTAATTTTTATGATCATCTTATTACATACTGATGCAGGTTTCACCAGTTTCCACTAGAGGGAAATGTTAGGGGCTTAAGGCATTTGGTGTTGACAAGGGGAAGGTAATTAAGTATTTTAGATTGATTAATCATACATATATACTTGTCACTTGTGCGTACTCATTTTTAATTACATGTTTTATTTGACAGAGGGTGGTGTCTGATGATGTTGTGAGACCGGTTCACCATGATAGAGTCACAGGCATCTCAATTCACAGTGATAGCCCCACAATATGTATATTTCTAAATTTATTTGTGTGTAGTTTACTATCAAGTATATATTTAATATGATCAAGTCATGATTGTATGAAACTTATCTGTTTGACTTTGTAGGTCACCCCTAGTTTAAGGGAGGTACCACGCCAAGGGTTTGTATCACTGATGACCCAACTGACATTTCCTGAAGAAAGTTCAAAAGAGGTAAGTTTTGAAGTTCATTGAGTTATATTTAAAACATGTATTTGCTACCAAGGATTTAACATTAAATAGTATAAGTCTTACATCAATCTCGTGTTCACAAACATATATACAGGTTGGAGTCGACATTGGTGGCATTGTCCCTTCGCAACTAAAGACATATATTAGGTGTCCTGACCACATGAGGAGACCAAGAGGTGAGGTACATGAGAGTTCAATGTTAAAAAAATATTTATTATTGTTGACTATGATTTTAAATTTTTATTTATTATTTGTAGAAACCATATAAATTAAGTAATCTAACTTGGTGTTTCACTTTTGTGTTTGAATGCAGGATCCATCAGAGC
>MU226028.1:1843911-1869422 GCA_018584345.1 Thuja plicata
ACAAAATGTATATTATATTATATTTTGTTTAAAAAAAACTATATAAAAAAAAGAAAAGAAAGTTTAAAAAAAAAAAACAAAATCAAAATTTTTAAAAGTAAAAATAATTTATTGTTTTTTGGGAGGTGGGTGGTGGGGGCCATCGCACCCCCCCCCTACTCAGTATTTGCAGGGGTCGCGGGCTGTGGGCCTGCGGACTCACTGTGATTACTCATAGTAGGGACCCCAGGGTCCCATTGCCCTGTGGCAGTCTCCACGGGGACCTGCAGGAGTTGCGGTAAGTAGGGGTGGGGCCGAGACCCCCCCCAAAAGGGTTTAAATTATATTTTTTGTTTTATTATTATTTTAAATTATTTTGTTTAGTTTTGTTTTTAGTTTAATTAAATTAAAACTTAGTTAAATCTAGTTTATTTAGTTTTATTTATTTAGTTAGTTTTAATTTATTTTCGTTTAAAATTAATTTAAATTTATTTTAGCTTAAATTTGTTGTTAGATTATTTAAAATAATATATGTTTATTTTCTTTATGGGTTGCTCTTATGTATAGATCTGAATTTTTTATTTGGGTATAATCTCTATTAGGGGATTATTACGTTTTGATTTTATGCTAAATAATTATAGCTAAAATTTTAGTAATTATTTAAATAGGACAATTTATTCATGTGGGTTATAAATTATCCTATTTAAAAGTTTAATTTGCGTCATTTCAAGAAATTTAATTATAGCGAATTGGTAATTTTACCAGATAAATGAATTTGCATAACTAGGGTTATAAATTTGTTTATCATGCAATTTTATTAGCTTCTTCTGGAATTATGTCTTACCATGCAATGAATGCTTAGTTTGGATGTAATCAAATGATGTGGGTGTTCCTTCTGTTATGAACTTTATCATGTTAGTTATCTGTTTGGGTTTTGGAAAGTGATTCTGCATAGTGTCTTGCATGTTTTCCAGTGCATGTCCTTTATGGCATTATGTCTGTTCGCTTGTCTTCCCTATACCTGGTACGTCTATATTTATGTCATGTGACCTTTGAGTATACCTCATGTTGTTATGGGTAATTGAGTACCAGCAGTTCCTATATGGGTAGGAACCAGTATATGAGTTTTATGAGATTGTATTTGACCTTGAGCCTAGGGGATGGTTAGTTAGGTGCATCTTAGGGGAGTGGCTTACAATAGGATTCCGGGGCCCAAAGAGGCTAGTCCAGGGTGACCTATTGTAAGTTGTTTAATAAGTGATAACTTAATAATAAAACTTGGGGATTACATTAAATACAAGATTAGTTCCCAGGTTGAGCGTCTAGGGTCCAGAGTGACCAGTCCAAGGTAAACTCAACTAGATGATGCTTGAGGGTCCAGGGTCCATAGGGACCAGTCTCGGGTAACTCAAGTATATGACCATGTGATGACACTCCCATAGCATGTAGCCTAAGTCTCCTCCATAGGTCTTGTTGTGCCTTTTATGGTTGTGTCTTTGACATTTGATGTTTTGGACTCAATATATGGTTTGTGATGGTGTTTTGGATCTATTATGTATGTTACTTTATCTGTGGATGATGTGCCTTGTTTGATCTTGGTTTTCCATTTATCTTGATCTTTTCATCCTTATGATTTTGTTTTAGTCTTTCTTGTTGTGATCAGAAAGCTTCGAGGATCTTCCTAGGTATTTCTTTATGATGGCTTGTATACCTTTGATTGTCTTCATGTTGTATACCCGTGTGAGTGGGCCTGTTACAATCTCCTCAGCACGGTGGGAGTGGACCTTTGGTTCCACACGGTCGGGTGGTAGTGATTCTTATTACCATTGATATTTGACGGTTCTTCTTCTTGCTTGGATGATCCTTGTTGCAGTTCTATCTTCTGATTCCTTTGGAGACTGGTTCAACTTCATGAGTTGTATATTTGTACCATATGTGTCTATCGACTGACATCCTTTGGAGGATGTATTGTGTTGTATTCATCATGTTTATCTTTGGAGGTTTTGATCTTATCATATCAGTTGTAATCTTCTAATAGTGTATCGAATGTGATACCTATATTAGTTGTTGTATCATACTTGTATTAGAGTGATTACTACATACCCTACGTCATGTGCAGAGGATGTGAGTTATGAGATGTATATTATTGGACTCATTTGATGTATCCTTTATGTTAGTTCTTTATAGTTGTTATCGTAGATTATTTTTCTTAAGTGATTCTACATCAAGGAAACCTTAAGGATTGGTATCTGTGTATGAGTTGTTCTTATGTGTATGTCATGTATCTCATTGCATTGCTTCCACATCGTTATCATTATTGTTTGTAAACATTTAAAAAAAAAATTATCCTGTTAACTGAGTGTTAAGTTTAGGTTAGTTCTCCTGGGTTCCCTGGCGGGGCATTACATTCCAAAAGAATAAAGAATACAAAAACACTTAGGTCTTCTCTGGCACCCAGAGAATCTTTATTGTTGCTTACTATCGTTAAAAGTCTGGAGGAGGTGAGAGATCCCGTCTTCATCGATGTCTTTAAGGCCAGCCTGCCGGTACTTGGCCACCTCAATCTGTTCTCCGAGTTATGGAACATTTCCTTTAAATTCATTGGCTATCTTTGTCGCATCATGGCCACTGAGCACCATGTAAGTTATTCACATCATTTTCTCTCTGTCTATCCCCTCCGGAGATTGATATCTCGATTCTATTAATTCATCAAATTTACCCAAAACATACTCCTTTGGCGTGCATGTGTCAGTGCTAAACAGATCAGCTCCGAAGACCTTCGAAGCAAAAGATTTGTATAAATTAAAAGAATATTGAACTGCATTGACCTTATCCTGCAGAGTCCCCACCAGTTGCTTGATTACCCCCAATGTGAGGTCAAGTCTGGAGTGCTGGGTCTTCACAAAATCAAATGATTCCTCTCCTAAGATTCTAGACTCGGAGACAATCTCCTCTCCAAGGCCAATGAGTTCTTTTAACTCAACCTTCCATGCCTCATAATTCTTGATGTCCCCCTCCCATATGCTGATGGTAGTTTTGGCCTGGTGTAAGACATGGTGGGCCGCATATAGTGTTAGGAATAAGGTGTCTCAACCTTGGATAATTCCTATTCTTATTATTTGTTTTGTAAAATGTATTTCTTCCAAATAATATAATTAAGTGTGAGTGTACATGTCTAGTTGGCATGTTGATGTGTCACTCCACTTGATGTGTCAACATCTTGAATTGTGTGTAAGGAGATCATGGCTGAAATGGTTATGACAGATTCCTATGACACGTAAGAGCTATTTCTAGGAGATTTCAATGACAGGTGAAGACATGTGGCAACAGATAAAGTTGAGTACTGTACACTCTTCCAATCCTTGATCCCAACCATGGGGTTTGGGGCACCACCCCAAAAAAAATTTTAGGGTTCCTATTTTCTCAGAGAATGGTAAAACCCTAATATGGCTATCTTTAGGAGTTGCCTAAAAAGGAAAGCACAATGATATAAGCATTTTTTAGGGTTACAGGAGTGGATACAAAAAGAGTGTATTGTTGGTATAATCTGGTGCTACTGGATTTGTCTGTGTGTGTCAATTGTCTCCTAAAAGAACTTGCATTGCACGTGTGTTGTAACCGTTGTGTTGAAAATAATACATTATACAGGTTTTGGAGTGCTGGGGTTTTTTACCGAAAGGTTTTCCCCAGGGTAAATCATTGTGTCATTCTCTATTTTCTATTTGCATGGTATATGGTTGCAATATCATTGTTAAAGTAGTTAATGAATCTGAAATTGTAAGGATTTAAAATAATTTGCACAATAATTTCCTTTAGAGATTAGTGTAGGAAGCTATTTCCACACCTGAGTTTCCTTACATATAGATCCGGGAGGGTGGACACTAGGAAACACCGGATGTTTCACAACTCCAAGGTAACCCATTCATCGACCGCTTGGGCCTTCTTCTTCATAGCCCGTAATGAGTATATATCACTCTGTGGGAGTGGTATATCAGACGTAGAGGCCTGCGGAGGAATAACATTAATAGGTCAGGCCAGCTCAGTAAGAAACCCCATGAGGTTTGCATTTTTCTCCTTTTCTGCCTTTAACTTTTGAGCTTCCTTTTTGTAGCGAGCCTCCACTGCCCTGGCTGCTTCTTTTAATAGGTCTACTTCACCCTATTTTCCTCTCTTCCCCAGCAACACCTCTGTGATATTGTAATCTCTCACCTCATTCATTGCTTCATCTGTGTCTGGGGAAGGTGTCACTATTACTGCGACTATTTCTTTGCCCGGCTTGGTTCAAAGAGTGTGAACCATCTAGACTTTCTTAGCCTTCGGGGGGTTCTGAGCCTAAGCCATCATCTCTGCCAAAGAAAGATGGGCTTTGGGTGTTGATGGGGGGCCCTTTCTCTTCCAAGATTCTACCAACCACTGTGGCGAGCGGGGTGGCTTTGTAGCCAAAACCTATTCCTTCCCCAATATCCTATTGGGCCCCTTCAACAGTGTGAGTCTCACCCAGCCCCTTCCCTGTATCTTCTGACTCACCAAAAATATTTGCTTCAGTGGTACCTATATCTTTTTCCCTACCATCTATATCTCCAGTAATATTTGGGCCTTCGTTGGTTGCCCCAGGTTTTTCTTCTTCCTGTTGCTGCTCTTCCTTAGCCTCTATTACTGGGGTGTCTTCCTCCATCGGTACGTCCTTTGGTAGTGGGGGAGGCAATGGGCCAAGGTTTAATGTCTGGGCTGCAGTGATTACCTCCCCAAATGTTACCTTTGGGAGTGGCATCTAGAACACGGTGGTTGGGGTCATGGTTGTTCTCGAGGGTCTGAATTCCCCAGCCAATGTCATTTGTTAACTTTGCTTCTATTGCCCTGAAACTCCCGTATCCTATATTTCTGGGACTTCAGAGGCTATCTCTTGCTTTGTCCCTTTCTCTTCTTCTACCTATTCCTCCTACTCCTGTGTAGGTTCCTATTCTGGAGCTTCCTCCTGCTCTGGGATTTCAGCTTCTAGCTGGTCAATGTCTCCCTTCAAGTTCCCAAACTCGTTAGTTCTAAAAAAATTATCAAATTCATCCTGAGGGGGAGGATTTTCTGGGACATGAGTGGGCTCTGGTTCCTTTTCTAGCTCTGGGGAGTCGGAAGAAATGATTTCTACTTGTGGGATTTGGGGCATCCCTAGTTCCGGTTCTTCCTTCGGCTTTGGATTAAGCCTTTTCTTCCACCTTGTGACCAAAGAAGGCCCCACATGCCTTAGGGCTTCCTGCCCTTCCTCCGGATCTACTCCTATTGCATTGACCATTAAGGCTACTAATGATGGGGAAGATTGAGGACGGATAGGTCTAGTCATGAGCATCGGAGTAGCCAACCACGTAATTAATTGCTCCCTCATCTGCTGGGAGGCTGCTATAGATTGTTTCAGTTGTTCTTTTATGGGGGTCTCCTGTAGAGTTGGAGTTTCCACTATTATTTTTCCCCTATCCTCTCCTTGTGCAGAGGTTCTGGCCCTGGGGGTCAGCTTTGGTACCGACTGGGCAGCCCTGTGGGTACTCCTGGGGCATACTCTCTTAAAGTATATGTGGCTACGCTCGACCATGTTGTGGGTAAATTCCTCAATGAAGGGCCCCTACTAGGCATTCTAGTCCATCGGTGGGAGGGCCAACTTATCAATCCCCTTTGCCTTGTACTAGGGGTCTATTATGGATCTAGCGTCTGAGAAGTCATCTGGAAATTTCTGGAGCTTCAACCTTTCCATCATCCCCATGGTCATCTGGACATAATGCCAGCTCCGGACTTCAATGTCATCCTGGAAATCTTCCCAGAAGTCCTCCATGTGATATTGGTGGGGCTCTGATGCCCGGGGAAGTGCCAGTGCAATTTTTCCATGCGGATCAAAGTTCTTTCATGCTAGATAAAATTCTGCCAGGTTCAAGCTCTTGAGTTCATTGTCTACCTCCTTGGCTGCAACCAGACTGCACGAGTAATTCCCACAAGTGATTGGGAATGGAATATTTGTCACCTTCTTTAAGGTGTATAATGCATGCAAATCCATCATTTTTCTATAATACTCCAAGATAACTATCTTATTCCCATAATGTTTGGGCAATAAGTAAGGTTTCCCAGAGAAGCCGGTTACCCTTATGTATGTATGCTGCTGAAATTGTATGTAATAATGGCCATAACTTCTAACTAGATCCATTGCCTTCGTGGAGAGGCGATATCCTACATCCCGGGTAGGCGTGAGCAGGTTGTAGTAGATGAAGGCATCATTCACTTGACAGAAACTAGGGAAACTAGCCTCCCATTGGATTTGTGGGAAATAATCCCAGGGAGCCTTCTGACCCAGGCCGATCCCGAGTACACTTAATGTGAGTAACCCATTGGTGGTAGGTCATTGTTGCACTAGGGCCTAGAGAACATAAGAAGTCATATAAAACTTGCACTTTTGGGCCACTTAGAGGAACTGAGAATCCACGTGGTTTGAAATAAAGGCGACCAAATCAAAGTACTCCCCACCGGTGGTGATGCCAAGAAAGAAGTAGTACATCCACCCTGTGAATTCCCAGGCATGGGGTTGCCCAAAGACTTGGCATAGTGCTATCATCCCCATCTAGATGCTTTCTTTAAATTCAGACCAGGGGATTTCTAGTTTTATTTTATTGGGATCCCTCTTCGGCGTCTTGAGCCAATGGTTGTTCATATATTGTCGGGCTGCGACCTCCAATTGCTAAAATTGCGCTAAGGCATCTAATTTGGTAACAATAGTTGGGTTTTCAAACTGAGGAATCCCCAACCCAACCCAAAAAGTTGTGGCATCGAGAGACACCATGGGAGTGGGATATCCAGTCGATTCTGGGGCTACGAGCATGACAGCCCGGATGAAAGAATTGTAATGTGCTACAAGTGTGAGAATCAACTCTGGGCCCTACACCAAGCATGGAAAATAGGTGTCCTTGAGAATCCCAAAATCCCTGACACCGATAGCCAATGGATCCCTGGACTGTCGCTGAATGTACATTATCTTGACTAGGGCCTGCATCTCAGCCGACATTCTGATGCTGGTGTCGGTAATTAATTAAACTTTGGAATCAATCTTTGATCCCATGATGGTGTTTTCCCTGATGTACTTCATGCTGAGAGGTAATTTTTCTAAGGCTCTTTCCATTTTAGATCTGATGGCTGCCCTAGTAACCATCATGGAGGGAAGTTCCATACTTTCGGGTGGTGAAGATGCGGAAGCCTCAGAAATTTTAAGGTATGTTGTTCGAGAAACCTGCAAGGCAAGACCACTATCAAAATTCATGAATAAATATTATTCTAGGATCCAGAGATCTTACCACCGAGGCATGTCCTTTCCCTAAAAAGTTAGTTTAGGTCCAAAATCCTGAGAAGTATATATAATGCAAACTTTGAGAATTAACCAATATCTGGGCCCAGGGGTCTCAGCATACCTGATGAAAACAAGATGTGGGTTGGGTGAGGGAAAAAGACCTGGGGTCTAGAAAATTAACCGTTGGAAGATGTGCATGAAAAGTGAGCTGTCAGACCTACGTCAACATCACATAGCTATGCAATAAAAGGGGAGTTATGGTGACGGCAGCGCCAACTGTCTGAATGCATGAAAAGAAGATGCCACTTGGATAGTCTTGAATGTATATGTGGGACATAAATGGGTCATTAAGGTTGGTTTATGGAGGAGAGAGAAAACCACCTAGTTGAAACCAGCCAAGAGCCGAGTTTCAATAGGTGGTATTCTGCCTAGAATGAGCTTGTAAACATGGATGAAAAGTAGACAGAGCACGATGAGCTCAATAAAAGACTAGGAGAATACAGACAAAATATACATCATATTTACAGCAGAGCCAAAAGGTATATACATGAAAAGTGGAAGGGTATACATTAATATACACTAAATATACATATATACAAAACGTAGAGCAGCTACCCTAACAAAACAACGCTGAACATGTATAAGCATATACAATACCTACAAAATATACTACACCTGCACAGAGGGTGAACAACCCTCTAGCAGAGCCAACCCACCAACGGGTGGTGAACCAGATGAAAAATATGCAAAGAAAAATGAAGACAACCAAAATAGAAATGCAAACAAAACAAAAACAAAGAAAAAGTTGAAAAGCAGAAGAAGAACTAGGAATACAACCCTAGACATGAACCAAAACAAAGATGGAAAGGAACCTTGGATGCTCTGTAGCAACTTCCCCCTCCAAACGATCACCAACCAGAACCAAAAACAACTTACAATTGTTCAGAACAACTTAGAATAGCTCGCACTTGATTTTTGTTCAAATTGCTCTGAAATTGCCTAAGTGTTTTAATCGCGGTAATTGTGAAAATGATAGGTGATTCCTATTTATACCCGAGGTGAAAAAAAAATCACTTTTCCTTCTGCAAACTCCAAAATAGACAGACCTCTGGACCCCAGGCCCGGGGATTTTGAGCGACCATGCCCTCTTGTGAAAAGAAGATATCGTGGCAGAGAATCTCAGAGTCTAGGGTCTGACTCCTGGAAAAGAAACAACCAACTCTAGGACCGGGTCCCGGAGACATGAGGGACAAAAACAAAAAGCAAAACCAACACCGCGGGAAAGAAAACCGAAGGAAGGAAAACAAAGAAACAAAGGAAAAAGAAAGGCAAGAGCCAAAAGAAGAAAACAAAAAAGGGGGACCCAACATTTTGCAGACAAAATGTAGGGACGGGGATGCAGGGCATAACAAATGGTGACTATCTAGGATGAATGCCTTACCTCATTTGAGAACTACAGAATCTCTGGTTAGCAAAACTGGAGTAAATTGTTACTCAAAGCATCCTACCTATAAAGAGTAACATGTCTAAGAAAATATGGCCATACGCGATTTAGTCCATAATCTGTTCATCATTGGTGAAGTGTTTTTTTTGGAAGGAAATCAAGCCGATGACCTATGGGAGAAGAAGAGAAGAGGCACTAAGTATATCAAACCATGAAGTCATCAAATTTGCTCATTTCTCCCGGAGATTAGAGTTTTGTCCCATTTCTTTTTCTTGTTATTTTGTACGTTTCTGGGTGGGAGGGTAGTAGTTCTTTCACCATTAAGCTTAAGCTTAGATAAATTTAATGGCAGTACTTCTTTCTACCTTCCACCCACCTTAATATGCTAAATGGGGGAGAAAAACGTTAGACCCTGAAAGAATCATTTTAAAAGTTCAGACTTGGGTCAGCCAACTAGTGCAACTGATCTTCCCTCAATGTGTCTGATTACTTGTTCCTTACTTTTTATTTCACTGATTACCAGACTTTTAAAGATAAATCTGATGAAGATTACTCATAATGTACTACCAAACTTGCAAATAACTCCAGAGACCTGACCGATTCCATCATGTTAACAATAGATTCCTAGGTTCACCATCATGTTTAAAGACAACATCTCAGAGACTAGATGTTATGCAAAGCATACCAATCCTCACAAAAGGGAGAGAAAAATTCCGGAACCTAAAAAGAAGACAAGAAGGGCAAAGACAATGCAAAAGAAAAAGGCGGTCCGGGAAGACGGCCAACAAAACTATTTACAAAGCAAGGGGATTTACATAAAATACAACTTTGGGAAAATCAACCTCATTCAAAAGAATATTTGAGAAACTATCCATTGACGGGAAATGGAACAGGTTCTCCAGTCATGGTATTGAGGTGGTAGTTATTTTCCCTGTGGATCTCTAAGATTAGGTATGGTCTGAGCCAGAGCCGTTGGAACTTGGTGTGCTTTCCTTTCTTTTCCCAGGCCTTGTCCCACAGCGGGACTAAGTCTGAAATTTGAAAGGCCTAGTATTGGGCTCTACGGTCAAACCATCATTTTACCACTGCTTGGTGATGCATGAAATTTTTAAGGGCTACATCTCATTGTTCTTCCATTTGCACCAGATTTAGGAGCCGAACCTCCACAATATTATCCTGGTTGTTGAATTCCTGCATGAACTACAAAACTGGGATCTATAAGTTGATTGGGAACAATGGGTTCTGGCCATAAACCAGATGGAATGGGGACGTTCCCAGGGTGGCCTTTATTTGAGTGTGATCTGCCTAGAGGGTGAACCTCAGCTTTTGGTGCCAATCCTAGGGATTTTGTTCTAGCAGGTGTTTGATCACTTCAAGTAAATTTTTATTTGTTGATTTAGCAACACCGTTCCCCTGGGGGTAATAGTTGCTGGAAAAATTTAGAGTGATCTTTCGGTTATAGGTCCATTTAAGTAGTTGTGCTAAAGAAAATGACGGACCATTGTCACACACTATTGCGAAGGGCATTCCGAATCGTGTGACAATGTTTTCTTTCAGGAATTTGATAACTACGTCAGCCATGTTATTTTTGCAAGGTATAGCTTCAGACCACTAGGTGCAGTAATCAGTTGTTGTTAAGATATATCAGTGGTTGGCTGACAAGTTGGGGTTGATCTCTCTAATAAAGTTAAATTCCCACTAGACGAAAGGCCTAGCCTCGAAGACTGGTTGTAAAGGCATAGCCGGGTTACGCTCATAATGTGCCACGGTCTAAAAAGCATGGCACCTTCGGACATGAGTGTAAACATCTTTGAATATGCAGGGTCAATAATATCCAGCCCAGAGAATTTGATGGGTGGTGGCATCAGCTGAGCCATGCCCGGTTCCAAACTACCCATGGAATTCTTCAATCATCTTCGCAGCTTGATCCCTGTCAATGCACCGAAGGTACACTCCCTCATAGTTCCTGCGGTAAAGCGCAGAGTTTTTGATCATGAAGTGAGAACTTTTCATCCACAGGGCACGGCATTTGTTGGGAGGTAACCCCTCTAGGAATCTATTGTTTAGCAATAAATACACCAGGTCAGTGTACCATGGGTCTTGAGTGATAGACTCCACTGTGTAATTTTGACATTCTATGTGGGGTGTCTCTTCTGTCATCGCTCGGCTCAGTCCCTAGCCTTGGACTATCTTCATGGGTTGCATTTCTAAGTCATATTCCTGGAGGATGGCCATTCATTTCCCTCGTCTCTCACCCAATTCACTCTACATCAGTAGGGAATTCATAGCCTGGTCCAAGATGATAGCATACACCTTGCTCCGGAGAATATAATGCCAGAATTTCTTCATAGCACGAATGAGAGAAAAGCCTTGCTTTTCCAATGATGAATACTGGACTTCAGAATTTTTAAAGGGGGAGCTCATAAAAGCTATTGGTCATTATTTCCCCTCAAAATTTTGGGTCAATACTGCCGTGGCAGAATGCAGCAAAGCAAAGGAGTAAATGTAAAATGGGAGGGAATAGTCCAGACTAGCTAGGACAGGTGCTTTCGTTATCATCTGTTTGATCTAGTCGAATACCCACTTTTCTTTAGGACTCCACTCAATCTTGGTATCCTTTTTCATCATTTCATTGAGTGGCTTGACTATCTCGGCGAATCCAGTGATGAATCGTCGGACAAAGTTGATCTTTCCAAAGAAGGATCACATCTCTTTCTTGTTGCCGGGCATTTGTAGATTTAGAAACACTTCAACTCTCTCGGGGTCAATGGATATACCCTTCTCGGAGACAATATGCCCAAGCAACTTCCCTTTGGTGACCCCAAATATGCACTTCTTGGGGTTAAGGGATATTTTATACCGGTGACATATCTCACAGATCTGGATGAGGTGGGCGGAATGGTCACACTTGTCCCGAGAAAAGACAATCAAATCATCCATGTAGATGATTATACACCGATTCACAAGGCCCTTGAACATAATGTCCATAGCCTTTTGAAATTTGACCCCTGCGTTAATTAAGCCAAAGGGCATTCTCCAATATGTAAATGTTCCCCACTTGGTGGTGAACGCTGTTTTCTCTCTATCTTCATACTTAACCATGACTTGGTTGTATCCGGAGTACCCGTCCAAGAAAGACATCATTTGGGATCCGTTCACTATCTGCAACACCTCATCTAATGAGGGGAGAGGGTGATTATCCTTCTTGGAGGCTCTATTCAAATTTTAGAAATCCACGCAAAGGCAAATTTCACCACTCTTCTTCCTAATAGGGACCAAATTGGAAACCCACGTGGTGTGCCAGATTGGAAAGATTATCCGAGCTGACAATAATTTCTCCACCTATTGATGAATCAGAGGCTTGATCAGTGGGTTGACCGGTCATTGCTTTTTCTGAAAAGGCTTAGCATCAGGTTTTAGGGGGATGGTATGAGTCATAATAGATGTGTCATATATTTTCAAATCCTCATATCCCCATGCGATCATGTCTATGTATTCTCAGAGAACCGTGAGAATCTTCTCCTTCTCCTCAAGGGAGCAGGAGGTACCAATGTGTATCATCTTTTCTTCATCGGGCTGACCAATGTTTAATTTCTCAAAATTTTCTCCCTCAAAGGAGGATGATATCTTTTCCCGGCCCTGAGGGTCTGAGTCAAAAATACATTCAAGTGCGACCATCCCCTTTGGAATGGTGTTGGTAGGTAGGTCCATGATCCCATCATCTTCATTACCCTATCATCATGGTCTTGTTCCTCCACTATCTGGTCCTCGAAGACACCAACATTGACCATAAAGGCTAGGATATGTTGATCATCCTCAAAAACCTGAAAGTGAGTGACATTATCTAGAATGGAAAGGGTGGGGATCATCTCCAAAAAAAATCTTCGGAGTCGTGAGCCGGCCATAGGCTCAAGTGTGCTGGCAGAAATAGCGAGGGCATTTGGGACATAATTTCATCATCGGGGAATAAGATCAATGCCAAACGCATCATAATCTTTAATAAGGCTCCATGCCTAATTGCGGTATGCAGCTAGCCTCTTAGCATGACATGTGTACTAACTTCGAACCTATTTGACAATCAACTTTGAATCACCCAGAGCCCGGAGGTGGGTGATTCCTTTCCTTAATGCAAATAGGAGTCCAAAGACCAAAACTTCATACTCTGTAACATTGTTTGTGTAGTTGAGCTATAGCCTATAGGAAGCGAGAAAGGATTTCCCTCGTGGGTTGATTAATTTGACTCTATCCTCATAGCCTTGTTTAGATCGGGACCCATCAAACTTAAATGTCCACAGGTCGTCACTTGTAGTCTAGAGCTGGGGAGATGGAGCAGTCTTTGGATTGCTTTTGGGAGACTTGGGAGGAGCTTCCTCCTGCACTGATGGTGCATGGGTGAGGTTCACCTTCAGAGGGGTTTGGAATTGAGATCCCCGTGGAAATTATACTAAAGAAGTGCTCCCAGTAGGAATACTAGACTCCAGAGAATCAACTGTATGTTATTTGTTCTGGAAGGCGTCGATGTGCTGGGTAGCGACAGAAAGGCAAGGCTCACACTCTAACTCTGAATGCTTCTGATAGTGTACATGACACTAGGTGCCAGACAAGAGTATAGCAGGGGTCACTATGGCACCCTGAGAGTTAACCTCAGCCCTAAACTTTTCCTCTAGGTCCTGGGTTCTCTATAGGACTATGGGATCCTCCCAAGGAGTGAAATCGAAAGTTAAGATTTCCAGGGGTTGGCACCCCGGGGGAAGTCTCAGAGAAGAAGACCTTGTTAACCCACCCAACTTTGGTAAGGGCCTGCTTCATCCAGGGTTCACTCTCAACCCAGATCTTGTTTGATTCTCCTTCCCAGGGGAGCTACAAGTGGGAGAAGTTGGTCAAAAAGTATCCATTCAAGGACTTGGACCAATTTTAACTTAATAACATCCCATAAGTCTTTGGGATGTCCACCACTTGGATATCGATTATGTTGGCTATTCTGGGGTCCTAGATAAGCTGTATCTGGACATTCTTCAATTCTCCCACCATTTTCACAGTAGTTTTACCCAGTTGGATTACCGCACCATCTGATGGGGTGGGTCAAAATCTGAGCTTCTGGCATATGGATAGGGGCATGATGTTGCCTAAAGCCCCGAAATCTACTGAGAAATTGTGTATGTTCTTGCCTTGTATGTTTAGGCCTAGCAAGAATGGAGGATCTTCATTATTTCCCCGGAAGACAACCACGTTGGCATCCTCAAAAGAGACAGTCTTGGGCGGGTGACTGACAACTTCTGGGTTTCCCAAAAGTTTCAGAAGAGACTTCTTCTGCTCAGGACAATTTAGAAAAACCTCCATCAAGGTCATAGAGGTGGTGATTTGTTCTAATGCCTTTGTGATGTCAAATCTTCCTCTCGAGAATTGATGGCTTCCCTCGGTCAGGTCTTTTGCTTGGTTAGAGCTAGGACCTTTTAGAGGGACAGGTTGATCAGTTGTATTGTCCCAGGGAGGAGTTTCCTTGACAGGAGGTGTCAGCGTGTAAACTAGTCCTTTATCATCTTGGCTCAGAGTGTTGTAAGGAGCCCGTGGGTTGGTGAAGGCATTGGCCTCAAAGGTCAGAATTGATTCATTAAAGAATCCCTGCAGTTAAGATTCTTCTTCATCTTCTCCAGAGGATCTGAAGAAGACAGTCTCGCAGGTGAATGCACCGTGAGTTGGCTCTTGCACAGGAGGCTTTGGGGGTGTAGTGTCATGCGATTGTTTCCTATCCAGCTGAGAAATCATGATGACCTTCTCCATCGTGGCACAGTTTGCCTTGTTGTGGGAGCCTGTGTCATGCAATCTACACTAATTGGTCATGGGCTGGAAGTCTGTGACTGGTGTGAAACGTGATGGTCCAACACCACTTTGATTGGTGTTTTGGTTTGGAGGTGGACCTTCGGTGTTCATGTTATTGTTCCATTGTTGTTGGTTGGGCCGAGGCCCATTGTTGAAGTTTCTTCCTCTGGAATTGCTATTTTGTTGGCCAGAGAAAATATTCCCTCTTTGGAAACTAGAGTTCTGGGGTACATAAGACCCCGCTTTCAGTTGACCCATGTCCATAGTCAGGGTGGAAAATATTCACCGGAGGGATTCAACCTCGACAGTCAGCTGAGTGTTTGTGTCACAATGTGATGATGGTTGTTGTTGGTTCCCTGGGAAGGTAGCAGTATTTTCCAGAGTCGAGGGTGACAATCCTCCAGCCACAGACGACTGAAAGAAGGGCACTCTGGGTGGTTGTGTCTGAGGTTGTTATGCCTGTTGCGGCTAGTTCCAGGGGAAAGATTCTAGACCCGGTATTGCTTGAGTCTGGGATGGGTATACGTATCGGGCCTGCTGGTCAATTGGAGGTGGTGGGGGAGTCATTTCCATCATGGGGGAACCCATTGCCAGATTGGGGTTATATCCCCTGATGTACGCAGTTCCACCGGGGATCATGTTGAAGGGCGTGCTCTACCCAATCCTACCTAGAGATTTGTTGAGGCCACGGGATAGTTCTAAGGTTAGGTTGTAAACTTTCACCAAAGTATCCCGGTCACCCATGACGGTTGTTTTCTAGAGGAGAGTGACAACGAAGAGGTCCATCACGTTGAGATAGGTCTTATGGTTACTTCTAGGGATGGAATGAAAGGACCCGTGCACCACTTTGAGGCACATTAGAACCGATGATTGAATGTTGCAAGGGGTTCATTTGGTTCCTTTCTGATGGAAATGAACTGGCTGTGGGACTAATATGGGTCCACATGTACGCAGAAGGAAGCCAAGAAGGAGTCTTCTATTTCATGCCAACTATTGATGGAGTTGGCAGGAAGGTTAAGGTACCAGTTCAGTTCACCCTATCCCACGGATAGGGGAAACATATGGGTCACATCTTCATGTTGGATCCAGTGTCAGTTCATGGCATCTTTGTATGCCTGCAAGTGTTCATCTACGGTTCGTGAGCCTAGGTGCTCATATCGTGGGCAAATCTTCTTTGGGTGTGAGGGTAAGTTGTTGTTTGCGTCTGAAAAAGTCCCCATAGGGGACCCGATATTACCGAAGTATGTAGCCATTTGGGGAATTGAATTTTGAGCGAGTTGAACGCTGGTTCCTGAGATTGTCTGAGAAGTTTGGATATTTTGTGGTACACTGGACCCCCAGACAATAGTGGCTGGTGTGACTTTTGAGGTCCATTTCTTTCGAGCAGGAGGCTCAAGTTTGACAAACCCTCTGAGGTTAGGGGCTGATCTAAGGATTCTCTCAAATCTCGCTGGGGAGAAAGACCCAATCCTGCTGAAGGCTTGACTCCTAAAACTATGGCTTGGGGAACCCTTGGGAGGTGTAAAATCAGAATCTTGAGAGGGGGATGAGTTCATGCCCTCCTTCTTGCTCCAGTTTCTGTTGACAGGACTCTTGTGACTGGGTCTACTAGCAGATGTAAGTTGTCACCAGGTATCAGGGTACCGACCAACTTTGCCTGTAAAGGTTGTCCAGAGAAATGAGATTCCCTGAGCCTCCAAGCACATGAGAGTAGGGTCTTGATGGTGCAGGGCTTAGTTGGGAGATGTGACTATTTTTGAGGGGGATAGCTGGTTATCTTCAACTCGTTCTCTTTGGGGATTCAAGTAGGCGAGGTTTCTCCAAGCATGTTTACACTTAGCAAATAAATTGAAAAAGATCTCGTAGGGTTAGAAATATTTCATCTACCTATAGTTATGCTGAACATTCAAAACATCAACAATATTCCAACACACTATACTAAATACCAAAGAAACATACAACCATCAGTTCATATTTCATTAGTAACAAAGGAAAGGGGGTCGTTAATCTACTTTAAGTGTTAGATAAAAGGACATGAAGAACATAAAGCATAAAATACCATCAACCCAGAAGAAAGAATGCCAAAAAAATCATTTCAAGAACTCTTCCTTCCTCATTAACATTTCTTCCAACAAGCACTGGTGTGTGGTACAATGGTGGCTCCAAGAGAGCATCTAACTACTAAAAGCTTAAACTATGGAGCATTGAGCTCTGCAACTAAGAACTGAGAAAACCAAATTACTATTAACTGTAGACTACAAAATCATCAATTTTGCTGACCCTTGGAATGAGGTTGGACTTACTATTTATACACATCCTTCTATCTAACCCTAACCCTAACTTATTTTATAATTTACAATAAAATAAATTATCTGGTGGCCGGTACTACTTGCACCACACTACAAAAGACCTCGAGATGGAGAAGGTCTAACATGTCAGAAGAATAAGACAAGAAGAATAAAGTGGAAGAATAAACCTCGAGAAGAGAGTCAAAAAAGAGAAGGAAGAAATCTAATCCCCGGGGATTGAGGCTACATGCCTCATAAATGGGAGAATGGTGCCCTATCTTTGATATGCTAGGTGTAATGTTGAAGCGGCACCTTGGGAAGACCATCTGTCAGAAGACCCCCCCATTGAGCTGATGTGTTCTATTGCGGTTACCCACCTTCTAACATGCTTAATCAATTGCCTTGAAAGTGACCGGTCGGCCTTGGGAACCGGGACATGAGTAACTTTAAAAAATACAAAATGTAGGATCTGGGACTCCAGGATCTGGGAACTTACATTCCAAAATAATAAAGAATACAAAAACACTTAGGTTTTCTCTGGCCCCCGGAGAATCTTTATTGTTGCTTACTATCCTTAAAAGTCTGGAGGAGGCGAGAGATCTCATCTTCATCGATGTCTTTAAGGCCAGCCTGGCGGTACTTGGCCACCTCAATCTGTTCTCCCAGTTTTGGAACATTTCCTTTAAATTCTTTGGCCATCTTTGCCACATCATGGCCACTAAGCACCATGTGAGTTATTCGCATCATTTTTGCTTCGTCTATCCCCTCTGGGGATTGATATCTCGATTCCCTTATTTCATCAAATTTACAAAAAATATACTCCTCCGACGTGCATGTGTCAGTGCTAAACAGATTAGCTCTAGAGACCTTTGAAACAAAAGACTTGTATAAATTAAAAGAATATTGAATTGCGTTGACCTTATCTTTCAGAGTCCCCACCAGTTGCTTGATTACCCCCAATGTGAGGTCAAGTTTGGAGTGCTGGGTCTTCACGAAATGAAATGATTCCTCTCCTAAGATTTTGAACTCGGAGAAAATCTCCTCTCCAAGGCCAAAGAGTTCTTCTAACTCAACCTTCCATGCCTCATAATTCTCAATGTCCCCCTCCCATATGCTGATGGTGGTTTTAGCCTGGTGTAAGACATGGCAGACTGCATATAGATCTGGGAGGGTGGACACTAGGAAACGCTAGACATTTCCTAATTGCAAGGTAACCCATTCATCGACCACTTGGGCCTTCTTCTTCATATCCCGTAATGAGTCTATCTCACTTTGTGGGAGTGGTACATCAGACATAGAGGCCTCTAAAGGAATAACGTTAATAGGCCAGGCCAGCTTAGTAATCAACCCCATGAGGTTTACATTTATCTCCTTTTCTGCCTTTAACTTTTGAGCTTCCTTTTCGTAGCAAGCCTCCACTACCTTGGCTACTTCTTTTAACAGGTCTACTTCACCCTATTTTCCTCTCTTCCCTAGCAACACCACTGTGATATTTTAATCTCTGGCCTCAACCGTTGCTTCGTCTGTGTCTGGGGAAGGTGTCTCTATTACTGCGACTGTTTCTCCACCTGGCTCAGTTCGAAGAGTGTGAACCGTCTGGGCTTTCTTAGCCTTCAGTGGGTTATGAGCCTAAGCCATCATCTCTGCCAAAGAAAGATGGGCTCTGGGTGTTGATGTGGGGGCCTTTCTCTTTTGAGATTCTACCAACCACTGTGGCGGGCGGGGTGGCTTTGGCCAAAACCTGTTCCTGTTGGGCCCCTTCAATAGTGTGAGTCTCACCCAACCCCTTCCCTATATCTTCTAACTCACCAAAAATATTTGCTTTCATGGTACCTATATCTTTTGCCCTTCCATCTGTATCTCCAGTAATATTAAGGTCTTCATTGGTTTCCCTAGGGTTTTCTTCTTCTTCCTGTTGCTACTCTTCCTCAGCCTCTGTTGTTTGGGTGTCTTCCTCCATCAGTACGTCCTTTGGTAGTGGGGGAGGAAATGGGCCAAGGTTTAACATTTAGGCTGCAGTGATTACCTCCCCAAATGTTACCTTTGAGAGTGGCATCTAGAATATGATGGTTGGGGTCACGGTTGTTCCCAAGGTTTCAGTTTCCCCAGCTGATGCCATTTGTTCACTTTGCTTTTGTTTCCCTAAAACTCCCATATCCTATATTTCTAGGACTTCAGAGGATATCTCTTGCTCTGTCCCTTTCTCTGCTTCTACCTGTTCCTCCTGCTCCTATGCAGGTTCCTGTTCTGGAGCTTCCTCCTGCTCCAGGATTTCAGCCTCCGGCTATTCAATGTCTCCCTACAAGTTCCCAAACTCGTCAGTTCTAAAAACATCATCAAATTCATCCTGAGGGGGAGGATTTTCTGGGACATGAGTGGTATCTAGTTCCTTTTTCAGCTCCTAGGAGTCTGAAGAAATGATTTCTACTTGTGGGATCTGGGGCATCCCTAGTTCTTGTTCTGCCTTTGGCTTTGGATTAAGCCTTTTCTTCCACCTTGTGACCAAAGGAGGCCCCGCATCCCTTAGGACTGCCTTCTCTTCCTCTGGATCTACTCCTGTTGCCTTGACCATTAAGGCTGCTAATGACAGGGAAGAGGGAGGACAGATAGGTCTGGTCATGAGCACTGGAGTAGCTAACCATGTAATTAATTACTCCCTCATCGGCTAGGAGGCTGCTATAGATTATTTCAGTTATTCTTTTATGGGGGTCTCTTGTAGAGTTGGAGTTTCCACTATCCTTTTTCCTTTGTCCTCTCCTTGTGTAGAGGTTCTAGCCCCGGGGGTCAGCTTTGGTACCTGCTGGGCAACCCTGCAGGTACTCCCGGGGCATACTCTCTTAAAGTATACGTGGCTACACTCGACCATGTTGCGGGTAAATTCCTGAATGGTGGGCCCCTCTTGGGCATTCCAGTCCACTGGTGGGAGGGCCAACTTATCAATCCCCTTTGCCTTGTACTGGGGGTCTATTGTGGATATAGTGTTTGAGAAGTCATCTAGAAATTTCTGGAGCTTCAACCTTTCCATCATCCCCATAGTCATCCGGACGTAATGCCAACTCCGAACTTCAATGTCATCCTGGAAATCTTCCCAGAAGTCCTCCATGTGATTTTGGTGGGGCTTTGATGCCCGAGGAAGTGCCAGTGCAATTTTTCCATGCAGATCAAAGTTCTTCCGTGCTAGATAAAAATTTTCCAGGTTCAAGCTCTTGAGTTCATTGTCTACCTCCTTGGCTGCGGCCAGACTACACAAGTAATTCCCACAAGTGATTGGGAATGGAATATTTGTCACCTTCTTTAAGGCGTATAATACATGCAATTCCATTATTTATCTGCAATACTCCAAAGAATTATCTTGTTCACACAATGTTTGGGAAACAAGAAAGGTTTCCCAGAGAAGCCGGTTACCCTTATGTATGTATGCTACTAGAATTTTATGTAATAATAGTCATAACTTCTAACCAGATCCATTGCCTCCATGGGGAGGCGGTATCCTGCATCTCAGGTAGGCGTGAGCAGGTTTTAGTAGATGAAGGTGTCGTTCACCTAGTAGAAACTATGGAAACTAGCCTCCCATTGGATTTGTGGGAAATAATCTGAGGGAGCCTTCTGACCTGGGCCGATCCTGAGTACACCTGATGTGAGTAACCCATTGGTCATGGGTCGTTGTTGCGCTAGGGCCCAGAGAACATAAGAATTCATATAAAACTTTCACTTTAAGGCCACTTGGAGGAACTGAGAATCCACGTGGTTTGAAATAATGGTGGCCCAATAAAAGTACTCCCCGCCGATGGTGATGCCGAGCAAGAAGTAGTACATCCACCCTATGAATTCCTAGGCATGGGGTTTCTTGAAGACTCGACATAGTGCGATCATCCCCATCTGAATTCTTTCTTTAAATTCAGACAAGGGGATTTCTAGTTTCATTTTCTTGGGATCCCTCTTCAGGGCCTTGAGCCAATGGTTGTTCATATATTGTCGGGCTGCAACCTCCAGCTGCTGAAATTGTGCTAAGGCATCTGATCTAGTAACAATAGTTGGGTTGTCAAACTGAGGAATCCCCAACCCAACCCAAAAATTTACGGCATCGAGAGACACCATGGGAGTGGGATATCTAGTCGGTTCTGGGGCTACGAGCATGACAGCCTGGATGAAAGAATTATAATGTGCTACAAGTGTGAGAATCAACTTTGGGGCCTACACCAAGCATGGAAAATAGGCGGCCTTGAGAATTCTAGAATCCCCGACACTGATTGCCAATGGATGCCCAGACTGTCGCTAAATGTACATTATCTTGACGAGGGCCTGCATCTCGGCCCACATTTTGACATTGGTGTCGGTAATTAATTGAACTTTGGAATCAATCTTTGATCCCACAATGGTGTTGTCCCTCATGTACCTCATGCTGAGAGGTAATTTTTCTAAGGCGCTTTCCATTTTAAATCTGATGGCTACCCTAGTAACCGCCGTGGAGGGAAGTTCCAGACTTCTGGGTGGTGAAGATGTGGAAGCCTCAAACATTTTAAGGTATGTTGTTCTGGAAACCTACAAGGCAAGATGATCGTTAGAATTCATGAATAAATATTATTTCAGGATCTGAAGATCTTACCACCGAGGCACATCCTTTCCTTGAAAAGTTAGTTTAGGTCCAAAATCCTGAGAATTATATATATAATGCAAACTTTGAAAATTAACCAATATCCAGGCCCAGGGGTCTCAACATACCTAACAAAAACAAGATGTGGGTTGGGTGAGGCCAAAAGACCCAGAGTCTGAAAAACTAACCATTGGAAGATGTGCATGAAAAGTGAGCTGTCAGGCCTACATCAGCGTCACATGGCTATGCAATAAATGGGGAGTTATGGTGACGACAGCGCCAACTGTCTGAATGAGCAAAAAGTGGATGCCACTTGGACAGTCTTGAATGTATATGTGGGACATAAATGGGTCATTAAGGCTGGTTTATGGAGGAGAGAGAAATTTTCCTAGTTGAAACTAGTCAAGAGCCGAGTTTCAAATAGGTGGTATTATGCCTGGAACAAGCTCGTAAACACAGATGAAAAGAAGATAGAGCACGATGAGCTTGACAAAAGCCTGGGTGAATACACACAAAATATACATCATATTTACATCAGAGCCAAAAGTTATACACACAAAAAGTAGAAGGATATACATTAATATACACTAAATATACATATATACAAAATGCAGAGCAGCTACCCTAACAAAAACAATGCCAAAAATGTACAAGCATATACAATACCTACAGAATATACTACACCTGCACAGAGGGTGGACAGCCATCTGGCAGAGCCAACCCACCAACGGGTGGCGAACCAGACAAAAAAGACGTGAAAAAAAATGAAGACAACCAAAACAGAAATGCAAACGAAACAAAAACAAAGAAAAAGAAAAAAGCAGAAGAAGAACCAGGAACACCAACCTGGACATGAAGCAAAACGAAGATGGAAAGGCACCTTGGACACTCTACAATAGCTTCCTCCTCCAAATGATCACCAACCAACACCGAAAACAACTTGTAATTATTCAGAACAACTCAGAATAGCTCGCACTTGATTTTTTCTCAAATCGCTCTGAAATGACCTAAGTCTTTTAATCATGGTAATTGTGAAAATGATAGGTGATTCCTATTTATACCTGAGGTGAAAAAAAAATCACTTTTCCTTCCGCAAACTCCAGAACAGACAGACCTCTAGACCCTGGGCCCAGGGATTTTGAGCGACCATGCCCTCTTGTGAAAAGAAGACATCGTCGTAGAGAATCCCGGAGTCCAGGGTCCGGCTCCTGGAAAAGAAACAACCAACTCTGGGATTGGGTCCCAGAGACATGAGGGACAAAAACAAAAAGCAAAACCAACACCGCAGAAAAGAAAACTCAGGGAAGGAAAACAAAGAAACAAAGGAAAAAGAAAGGCAAGAGCCAAAAGTATAAAATAAAAAAGGGGGACCCAACATTTTGCAGACAAAATCTAGGGATGGGGATGCAGGGCATAACAAGATCTTTGATATCTCTCATGAGGTCTGAGATATGGATCTCCAAAAATCACTACCAAATTTGGCTTAGTGCACCTTGGGAACACTTCGGTCTGACATGCGTCGGAACATTCTTGGTGCTACACGAGCAAAGAAAGGTCTCCCTTAGCGTTTGCTTGGCCAACTGGAGCCTATGGAGCTGACGGTTTGGTCCCATGATGAACGGTTTGAAAGATGCACCATTGAGCAACTTTCAACTGAGCAACAATGTCACTTTTTGCACCAACCAAAATCTGGTCGCCAAATGGAATCAGAGTGGAATATCCTAGAACCAAGCCACATACTTGTAGGTCTTCCCAAGATGGTCCTTTTTCACTTCATGGATCTTTGATATCTCTCACGAGGTATGAGATATGGATATCCAAAAATTGCTGCCAAATTTGGCTTAGTGCACCTTGGGAACACTTTGGTCCAACATGCGCCAGAATGTTCTTCATGCTACATGAGTGAAGAAATGTCTCCCTTAGTGTTTACCTGACCAACTGGAGCTGATGGAGCTGACGGTTTGGTCCCACGATGAATGGTTTGAAAGATGCACCATTGAGCAACTTTCAACTAAGCAACAATGTCATATTTTGCACCAACCGAGATCTGGTTTCCAAATGGAATTAGAGTGGAATCTCCTAGAACTGAGCCACATGCTTGTAGACCTTCTCGAGATGGTCCTTGTGCACTTTACAGATCTTTGATATCTCTCACGAGGTCCAATATATGGATCTCCAAAAATCGCTGCCAAATTTGGCTTAGTGCACCTTGGGAACACTTCGGTCTGACATGCGCTGGAATGTTCTTGGTGCTACACGAGCAAAGAAAGGTCTCCCTTAGCATTTACTTGGCCAACTGGAGCTGATGGAGCTGATAGTTTGGTCCCACAATGAACGGTTTGAAAGATGCACCATTGAGCAACTTTCAACTGAGCAACAATGTCACTTTTTGTACCAACTGAGATCTAGTCACCAAATGGAATCAGAGTGGAATCTCCTAGAACCAAGCACATACTTGTAGGCCTTCCAAAGATGGTCCTTTTTCACTTCACAGATCTTTGATATCTCTCACAAGGTCCGAGATATGGATCTCCAAAAATCGCTGCCAAATTTGGCTTAGTGCACCTTGGGAACACTTCGGTCTAACATGCGCCGGAACATTCTTGGTGCTACATGAGTGAAGAAAGGTCTCCCTTAGCATTTACTTGGCCAACTAGAGTCGATGGAGCTGACGGTTTGGTCCCATGACGAACGGTTTGAAAGATGCACCATTGAGCAACTTTCAACTGAGCAACAATGTAACTTTTTGCACTAATCGAGATTTGGTCACCAAATGGAATCAGAGCGAAATCTCCCAGAACTAAGCCATGTGCTTGTAGGTCTTCCCAAGATGGTCCTTGTGCACTTCACAGATCTTTGATATCTCTCATGGGGTCCGAGATCTGGATCTCCAAAAATCCCTGCCAAATTTGGCTTAGTGCACCTTGGGAACACTTCGGTCTGACATGCGCCAGAATGTTCTTAGTGCTATTGGAGCAAAGAAAGGTCTCCCTTAGAGTGTACCCAGCCAAATGGAGCTGATGGAGTTGACATTTTGGTCCCACGATGAACAGTTTGAAAGATGCACCATTGAGCAACTTTCAACTGAGCAACAATGTCACTTTTTAGACCAACTGAGATCTAGTCACCAAATGAAATCAGAGTGGAATCTCCCAAAATTGAGCCACATGCTTGTAGGTCTTCCCAAGATGGTCCTTTTTCACTTCACGAATATTTGATATCTCTCACGAGGTCTGAGACATGTTTTTTCAAAAATCGCTGCCAAATTTGGCTTAGTGCACCTTGGGAACATTTTGGTCTGACATGTGCCAGAACATTCTTGATGCTACGCAAGTGAAGAAAGGTCTTGCTTAGAATTTACCTAGCCAAATGGAGCCTATGGAGCTAACATTTTGGTCCCATGATGAACGGTTCTTGATGCTCTCAAATTCTTAGTGGTATGTGACTGGCAAAGAAGCATAGACTAGATGCTTGATTCCCCATAACTTTTGATGGGTATTGTTTCAAGAACCAAAAATGGATAAATGATATTCTCTCATGTGCTCCAAGGTATCCCAACTTTTATATTAGTCTAGTTCAAGGTTTGATAGGTACTTCCTTCATTAAGTGGCCCAATTAGCCCTTCCAAGCCAAAGTCAGGGTTCGTAAGTTAGAGGAGTTGTCCAATGTTTCAAGACTTGTCCTTTTGGGAAAAGTGTTGCCCCAACTAGTACTCTTTGATCATAAAATTAATTTCCAAGACCTTTGGGATATTTTGAATCAAAACTAGAAAATGTGTTCTATATACGAATGAATTTTTCATGTAATTTTGTGACTTTTTGAAATTGTACGGATCTATACTTTACTACTTTGAAAACATTCAACAAAGCCTTATATTTTAATCTACAATAATTTATAAGATATCTTATCTAACACATTTGAAATAAAGCCTTGACAACTTTTTGTCAAATATTTGCATTCTTGCATGGATTTCATCATTATACAAGTTTGATTATATCAATTTTATCAAAAGTCTGAGATATAGAATTTCAAAATCTTAGATACATAACTATATATATCAAAATTTTAAGT
>MU226028.1:1909337-1935849 GCA_018584345.1 Thuja plicata
ATTTTCATAGACTAGTTTGCATTATCATTTAGATTTGCATTGCATTGCCTACATTTGATTCATTGGAGATATTGGCATTCTTGCCCTTGTCTTCATTGTGAATCTCTCGTTGTGTGGTTTATTGGCAAGGTCATAAGTTTATAGCTCTAGTTGAGAGCAATTTTACAAATCTTGCAACTCCATGCATAGAGAGCTATGGATCGATTTGTGAGGGCTCATTCTTGAGTTTTCTTGCATGTAAGGATTCATAGAAGTGCACTATTTTGTGTGTACACCCGACAACAAGGCCTGATCAGGTACCCAATACAAGGAAATCTCCATGAACCAGAGAAAAAGGAGAAAACCCAGTGGGAAAAACTCCTCTCCAAAAAGAGATATAAAAACAAGCAAAATACAAAGGATGAATTCAAGAGACTCTCTCAAAGCCATGAGTACAATGCGTGCTGCCAACCCCCCTGTGAGAGAGGGTCAAGGCTCCAAAGCCCCCTAGAATGAAAGAACCCCTGGATCAATGAACAAACCACTATGACTCCAATACAAAGGAGTGAAATATAGTGAGCAGTGAAGAGGTAATCTCGAAAGATGGTGTGTCACTGGAAGGCCGAGCTAATGCTCAAAGGAGTAGACATGAGGATCCTAAAATGGAATCCCCAATGCAAGTGGTATGACAGGTGCGTTGACACTATCATGAGAGAGGAGATGAGTGTCCTCTGTAGAATCCTCAACAACTGCACCTGGTGGCTCAATAAATGGAGCTGGAGGGTCTGGCAGTGGTGAAGAAGAGTCCTGCTGAAGAGAAGAAACCTCAACAAGATGTGTTGTGGCAGTCACAGCAGGAGTCTTAGGAACAACACAGAGGTTCAAGTGACTTGACTGCACCACATGATGCTCTCGCGGAAGAGGAGAGCTGAGCTCCGATAATGGAGATGGTGGACCAAAATGTGTGAAGGTGTAGAGACGGGTGGAATGATCAACTGTCCTTGTAGCAACAATTCCACCTATCACACTATCCCAAATGAAGATGGAATCTAGTGTGAACTCAACTGTCTTCCTTGATCCACTGTGTGTAATCTGGTAAATTGAGAGAAGGTTTGCAGACAAAGATGGAACATATAATACATCATTGAATGTGCCATCCTGAATTTGTATAGAACCTTTCCCGCAGACTGGCATAACAGTGTTATTCCCTATGAGAATGTGGGGAATAGGAGAAGCCTCAATAGAAGAGAAGATCTCCAGAGAAGATGCCATATGGTGAGAAGCACCTGAATCAAGTATCCAAGGGACCTATGAAGGGGATGCAACGGAAGCCCGTAATGCATGACCCTGTCCAAAATCCTGTTCAGATGTTGAAGATGAGGCAGAAGACTGAAAAGTAGACCCTTGTGAGGTGGAAGAGGATGGAGAGGAAATAGTGCTCTTTTGAAGGAGAGCTTGCAAATCTACAATCTGTTTCTCATAGCCATCAAATCTCTTCTAAAAACACTGTGACTCATCATGGGGCCCCTTCTGAAAATAGGAACAAGTAGGGTTCTGAGTCTTCTGTTTCTCCTTCTTAGAAGAAGATGGTGGGCCAGTAGAGTGCTGAGAAGAGGAATTAGATATCTGCTTCAGCTTCGGCTTTTTTGTATCTTGAGATGACTTGGCAAGCAATGCCTGTGACTGTGAACCTGCATCTGACTGAGCTTGGACTGCTCACAAGTTAACCTGTCACAGAAGGTCTCAAAAGAGGGCATGACATGATGTGCACCCAGTGCATCCATAGTGGAGTAGAAGGTAGAAGTGAAAATTTGATAAGGGCCACGAAGCTTTGAGAGTATCAGAAAGATACACTCATCGTCTGACTTCATCTTTCCAGTAACCTATAAAATAGATCGAAGAGACTTGAACTTCATCAAGAAGTCCTCAATGCTGGTGAATGATTCAGGTACCAAGGAGGTGAACTCTGCATCTATCTGGAGAACCCTGAACTGATTCATTGTGCCAAACAAGGTGGAAAACTTATCCCACATATCCCTGGGTGTGGTTAGACCATCCAGGTGGAACAACAACCCATCTAAAATATTCATGGCAATGAGGCCCATTGCCTCATCCATCCTATTTTTGTGCATAAGAGCCTCATAAGGCCTCTGTAGAACTGGCTGAACTGTATCTAGGCAGGACCATAAACCTCGTGACATGAGGAGTCTAGTCATTTGTGGCTTCCATGTGTGGTAGTTATGAGGAGTCAGAATGACAATGGATGTGTCCGAAATTGAGAGAATAAGACAGAAGTAAAAGGGTCTCTCTGAATTGAAAATGCAGAAAGAAATATGCACCCCCCACAAACTATCAAACTAACTCCCATACACCACAAAATGAAGCAAAAAATACAAAGAACAAGAGAAAAACCTGAGGTCCAAAGACATAGAAGGAGGAAAACAAAGCTGCAACTTTGACGCCAAAAATAGGAGCTCAAATGGTAGAACCAGCGATCAAGACTAGCATCAACACGTCCAGCTCAGAAACACCTTTCTAGCAATATTTCATTTATCAAAAATAGACACCGTATGCTCAAGTTATGAGAAAAAAACTGACAGGTACCCTGAAAAGTGAGCTCGCTGGAAAAAAAAGTGAAGAGTCTAAATTTGACGCCTATATAGACGTCATCGAGCTGTCAGATGACATCAGCAGTAGGCTGGCGGCTGAATGGAGTCACCGCCTACGGAGGTGGCTACCGGGCTGGGCAACGGTGGCAGCTGGGTGGTGGTTGTAGAGGCAGGCGGTGTGGGGGCGGCTGGCGGGTGGCGCGGCGGCGGCGGGTGGTGAGCCGGGCAGCGCGGGGGCGGCAGTGCGGAGGCGCGAATTTTTTTAACAGGCTACACTTTTTTTAATTCATTTTTTTAAGTTTTTTTTGGATTTTTGCAAAAAAAGTTGAAATTTTTTTCGATTTGTGTGCCTGTACAGCCCTAGTAGGGCAAAAAATTTCTTCCTGATGCTTCGGAGGCCAAATAGGTCAAGTTTTATATGGATTCTAGGGTTTTTGGGCCTTCCGGACGCAACCGTGAGGTTGGTTTTTTTCCAAAGTGCACCAAAAAAATGAGACTCCCCAGATCCAATAAAAACAATAGAAAAATGTAGAAAAAAAATGCTTGATCCACAGCTTCAAAAGAACTCAAACAAGCAGTAGTAGAATGACTCTGATACCATGTAGAAACTGAGAAATACAGCTTTGACTTCCAAGACCAATCTGCATGCAAGATACCTGTTACAAAGAATGAAGCAAAAGATGGAAAAAGATGAAACCCTTCTGTGCTCAAAATGTGAGAGCTCAAAAATGTATTCCAAGAGTCTACCAAAACAATTACAAGCATCCAACCTTAAAGGTGAATGAAACCCTAAAAAAGGAAAAGGATAACCTAAGAGAAAGCTTAAGTGAAAAATAGAGTACGACTAACTTAATAATTAATATCAACATGATATAATTAATAAGTGAGGAAAACTATGTACTCTAACAGAATACTTTGGAAATATTTAAAACCCCACTAGGAAAATACTTTAGGGAATAACATGGCCCCACCGATGATGATTTAGAAGAAATGACGTAAACAACTTAAGTTACATAAAAAGTAACTTGATTTTATAACATCCCATGAGGGTTTAGGGTTTTTTGTTCAATGACTAGAATTTTGAAAAATAGGGTTCAGGGACAGAGCAAGAAATAGATAATTTTTCATGATTTTGACCAAATTTCTTGCAGAATTTTTACAGTGCTAACAAGTCCTTTATTGGATCCTCAGAGCTTGATTGCATCAAGTGGTATTAGAGCTAGTTCGTTTCTTGTGGAGCTTAGGTTTTTCAAAGATCTGGAGAGATGCCTATGAGAAGATTGGAAACTAGGGCGTTTGCAGATCTTTCTCAAGAGGTGGAAGTGAGGATAACAGAGAGATTTAGATCGGGGATGGAAGCAATGAAAAATGAAATCATGGATGGTATCATAAATGTTGGATTACACAGAGATGAAGTATTATGTAAAATTTTGGAGATGATCTCTTGCCATTTTTTTCTCGCTAGACCTTGGTAGTATGATTGTAAGGTTGTGCATGACTGTATGAAGAATGTGTTTACCATTGAGAAGAATGGCATGGAGTTTTCCCTGATTCCTTTGAAGGATACAAAGATCGGTAGGAGGAATTTGAGTGTCAGTGGTAGGGTTGAGCTGAAGGAAGTTCAAAAGGTTAGATATCTGAATGGAAAAAAAACCTGTAGTGACTCGAGGAAGGATGTGAGGAGGCAAGGCAATTAGTTGTTTTTTTGCAGGAAAGAGTTTGCAGAAGTGGAGTAAAGGCAAGAGTGTGTTGGTTGAGGACTTGGAAGATATGTATATCAAGAACCAATTTGGGATCTATGTGCTAAATCCCAACAAATGTTCATCCAACTACTAAAATCATCTTTCGCACCTAGGGTTTCTGATGCAAGAGCATCCTGGGGTAGTTGGCAATCTTGTGTCACAAAAATATGTTCTAGTTTGATTAGTTTTTAGTATTAAACTCAGTTGGAGACCTAAGGTGCTCAATCACTTTGGTGGTAGTTTTCAGTTGAAAGATGTGCTTCTTCACCGATGGACTCGGTGACTGGACTTGGTGGTGCTCGGTGCTATGATACTCGGTAGTGTCTACACTAAGTGGTGTTTGGTATTCAGTGATATCCTACTCGAAGATACACTGCTCGATGGTTGTTTTTCAGTGTGTTCATCTTGGTGGTGTCTTGCTAGGTATCATATTTCTTGGTGTTGTCTGTTCAAAGGAGTTTGCTTGGTGACTTCATCGACTAGTTGTTGTTGGTTTGGTATTTTCTTATTGAGTGGTCTGGGTCTCAGTGTTCTTGTTCACCGACTTGCATTTTTGGATTGAGCAGGCATTGGAGATTGCATCCTTGATTTGAGGGGGTCATTGGTATCATGCAGAGTTATGAGGTGTGTAGATTTGATGCATTGGATCTTGTGTGGACCTAAATCTGAGTTGGTGTTCTCTTCTATGTATTTGGTGGCTATTTGAAGCCGACTGGTGCATTTAATATTTTTTCATCATGGATTGTAATGGCCGACTGGGTCATTTAATAATTGTTTACAAGCCAAATTGTGGTTGTGTGGTATAAAAGAGAGTCTAGGTTGATGTTTTAAAAAAAGCATGGAGTAAGTTGATAAGCTAAAAATTTGTAAAGTGTTGCAGACAGTAGTAAGTGGGTAAGACAAAAACTTGTAAGATTTCTTAGTGGCTTGCAAGAACAAGTTCAAATATGGTTTCTTCCACTTAGCTGTAGGGTAGACTGGTGAAGATGGATCCTGCGAGATCTTGTTGAAACTGTTTATGTATTGGCCGTAACTAGGAAGGCCTTACAACCTAACATGTTGCATGTAATTGGAATTTCAAGACAATATAAGTTGGTATCGTTATATCTTGTTGTGTTGTTGTTTCCACTGTGAGTGTTGTGTGGCTGCAAGTTTGGACAGTCCATTCTTGGATCCTCCGAGCTTGAGTGCATCAAATATATTGCTTAAATAGGGAGGAGGAGGAAATTTTAGGGTGGGGGTTTATATAGGAAACTGGGTGTGGGGTGTGTTGTGTGGGTATTGGAGGGGGTGACAAAAAAGGAGTTTTGGGCAATATTTTTTGAAACTAGGGGGATTCTTTAGTATGCCACGAATGCACGTGTTATGATTCAGGTTCACTAAGTGAAGCCTTCGTGCAATAACCAAATAATACTTAGAAAATAAAAATCCTACAATTCAATTCCACATATCATAAGGATGAGATGTATTTATCTTTGTTTTTTCATATAAGGAGGTGAGAATAAATTAGGCACCGTCCATTTTTCTATCAACCTTCTGAAAAATGCTTAGATTTTGATACTTGGGCACTTTTTATACCTTAATTATAATTTTCAGTAAAAATGAGAATTATATAGAATTGATTTGATATTTGACTTAACTTTATCAATTCAAATACTTTTGTTGAGTTACTTATTTTCTCATCCACCGAATTAGTACACTTATAATTTAATTTGTTTTAGGAATAACATGACATGCCTACATTTCCACCCATATATGATGGGACCAATCCATTTGAAAATAAATTGAGATAGAGGCAAGATCTTAATTTTTTTTTTATTAAAAGAAGCAAAAACTAGGGTGTTGTCTCTTTTACAACCAACCCGGTAGGAAAACAGTAAGAGTAAAGTACCAGAGGCATATTAACAACACTCTAACCATATGAAAAAGTATTCAAATAAAAATTATAACGATAATTTTTGAAAATACTATCTATACTAAGAAAGCTACTAACTATCTTAAAACCACTAGCATAACTAGACTTTGTCTTATAAGTATCCCATATAAGGACTAACTGAACTAGTAGCATAAGGCTATTATAACTCTTAAACATTAACATTAAAACATAAAAGATTAAACATAAGGCCACTACAACCAACATTAGCAGAAAAGAAAAAAATACCCATGACACCACCACCATACAATCATTTAATTTTGCCCCCAAATTGGTGCAACGCATTTGCCCAATCTTCAGTGAGGAACTTAAAGTTCCTTATAATTCCTCTTCTTGTTAGAATCAAGACCTTGGATCTTCTTTTGTAACAAGAAAAGTGTCGTGGCTGAGTTGTTCATCACCCTTAAGATGAATCTAGAGATGCTACCAATCTTCTTGTCCAAATCCTCCACTTTGGCCTTCAACTTGCCTAACTCCTTAGTCATCATATTGCAACTGGCATAGGTCCCAGGTTGGGTATTTTTACAGGTCCCTGTTGCATCCTCCTCCTCCTCTGACATCATGTCTTTAATGAGGTTATTAGGCACTCACTGGAGGCTTTTAAAAACATGGGTGAAAGAATTGGTTGTCTCGGAACTGCTCTTCATCTCAATTTCACCACCCTTCTCTATCTCCTTGTCTCTACTCTTGTTCTCATTCTCTTCACTTCCCTAGTCCCCCTTATCATCAAAGTCTAACTTCACCACCCTTTCATTTTTCCCTTACCAACATACCGAGTGACAATTTTATAGGAGTGCCTAGGGTTACTCGCCTCCTCTGTGGCTTCATCTTCATACCCCACTTCTTGAACTATAAATTTGTCTTTTTTAGCCCCGACTTTACCTTTGTTTTTAGATTAGCCCTTCCTTTTCCTTTCAACAACACCATTCTTGATAGTCTTATAACTAGGGATTTTAGGATTGACTTGGCAGGATGCAAATGTGAGGCTAGGGTTTTTTAAGCATTTTTCCTTGCTAGGGACCAATGTGTCAAGAATTCTGATAGAATGGGGGTGTTGAACTGAGGGGCTTCATGCACCACAATCTGTTTGGGAGGGAAGAAGGCTAGGTGAAAATGATATAGATGGGGGATAAGCCCCTTGATGGAGTGGGATGGATTTTTACCCACGTTTTTAGCATTATCAACCACTTCTTTAACATAATTTTCTAACGAATTTAGAAGGAAGAAAGGAAAGGATATAATACTCTAGTACTGGAAATTATTCAAGAGAGACATATGGTAGAAATAATACACCTTGAACCTACCCTCAAGCATGAAATATTTTATAATATTGAATGTTAGATAATAAAAAACAAAAATAAAAAAATGGGAGACATGTGACTTTTGAAGACTAACACATCATTTATTGATTATTCAAATTAAATAAAATAAGATCGTTCTCTTTGATATCAAATCTAAATTAAAAAACAAAAGAATTACTTTCATTTAAGAAACTCTATACTTTATTTTATAATATCAAACATGAAAACCATATTACATAGAGGAGATGTCATAATTGAACACCCTAACTTCATGTTTCTCAAATCATGAATGACAATTTTAAATCACTCCCCTATTTAGAAAAATCGTGTTGTTTCACAAGCCCATCTACTTATAACTAAAATTTTAGGTTAACACCATCAATATGATGATGTCACATCTTGGTATCCAAAAAGATCCTTAAAAAATGTAGACCAATAGTTGTGCTTTGAGTTACAATAGTTGTACATTTAATCATATTTTAGTAATTTATTGATGTAACATTGCACATTCTTTACCATTTTGAATTTAAGAATACATTTCATTCAATTGTAAATACTCGTAATCAAAACCAAAAACTTTAAAAAATAAAAAATTATTAATATTATTTTATATAATATCATGTATGAAATCACAACTTTTGAATCATATTCAATTACTAGATACTCTCCTCCATACATATACAAATTTTTTTTTTTTAAAACCCTTTTTTTACACTAAAACTATAACAAAAAGTACATGTCCAAAACATAAAGTATAACCTCATGTCTACTTTTCTTGTAGTCTATTAATGCTGCTATCCTACACTGCACAAAGTTTTATTCCCTTGAAAACTTGAATCACACTTACTTTACTTCCACTCTTCATATATCTCTGTGTTCGCTATGAAATAAGAGACCGCACGAGGTGATGACAAAGCAGTCTCATTTTCTAATACGAAAATTATCTACTTGGAGGGAATTTTTAAGCTCCTCATTTACACTTGCAATAATTAGTCTGTTATCTTAGGATTTATGCAACTATCAACTTGTGCCGGGGAAAGAGTTATTGCGTGGTACATAAACTATCAATAATAATAAACTCAAAGTCAAACAAGGTTGGTATTTTAGTTTTGTAAAACATAAAGTGTTTTTTTGTGTGGTGTCACAAGAACATGTCTTCCGTAATAAAACAATAAAACAAATACAACGCAAATTCTTTGCTGCATTTTAGTTACAAAACAATGAATTCTTGCACGCGTCATTATAAGGCTCTAATACGAGATCAATGCATTTAGGCTCCTCGGCGATGGTCCACGGCTACAAACTTGCTCTATACATATAAACCCAACCTCTAAAGATTTTTTTGGATTCTATCCTATACAATTTTTACAAAATAGAATTCAAGACACTAATATCCTACTGGTATTTTGAAATATCGTAGATAAACAACATGTTTCACAAATATATACATAAATTCTAGAAGAATTATTATGTTAAAACACATAATTATTTCTAGAAATTACTTCTATAATCACTATGTAAATTAGATAAACAACTTGTTTCAAACATATACATATGAGGCCCTCTGCACCCCTTTCTCCCAATATGGTTCTTGATAAGGTATTTATTGAGGAAGTGCACACTAATGAGGCCACAACTACTAGTATTGGCCATAGTGTTGTTGTGGGTAAATTCAAGCATCAAATTGTTGAATTGGAGAATACGGTCAAACACCAAACACCTAATAGAGGATGTGGCGGGCATGCACGGTCGTCTGGACGATGTCAGTAAGTTTTCTATCAAAGTCTTTTGCAAGAAAAAATCTCTAGGAGGAAGCTGACGAAGGATGAAGACAACAAGGATCTTTTCCAGTTCCTCCATGAGGAATGAGCCAACATCCTCATGTCTAAGAGGGTGGGGGGTAAAAATTAGTGGTTATGGGGGCTTGTTTTTTGGTTTTTTGCTCTGGTTTGAGGCCTTGGGGCTTTGGTACTTTTAAAACTTTTAATATTTATTACTGTTTAAAGTTTATCCCTATGTGGCATATGTTTTTGAACATTACCGTTAATTTTTGTACACACAAGGACTACTATACTTCTGCTAGATGGTGGTTAAGCTCCTTTTTTTTTTTTTTAATGTTTTTTATAGAGGCAGTCAGGGATACTGCTTATTTCTCTTCTCTCTAGATGTTGTTAATGTTATATTAATGTGCTTTTAGAGTCTGCTACCTCCGGGTCAGCACACGTATTTGTTGCTGCTTATTTCAAAAACATATACATAAGTTCTAAAATGCTTGATATGTAAAAAACACACAATCACTTTCAGAAATTACTTCCACATATACATAAATTATAAAGCGTTGATGCAAAAAATAACATGCAATCACTTCCATAAATTACTGCTTAACGACCACTATATGATTCTATGTATTAGGATGAGTGTAATCAAATAGAAAAAATGCAAATATGAATTATTGTGCGTAAATGCCTTGTATTGATTCTTAGATTTTATGGATTGCCAAAAAGCGATAAATGAATCATTAGAATGAACATAATGAATGTCCTTTTAAACATGAACATAACCCCAAATTGCAAATATTTATGCACGGTCAACATAGGACCAACGGGCAAAAGAAAGTCATCTAGCTAAAGTTTTTAATTTTGATTTTTCATTTAAGCAAACTAAGATTGCAAGTACAAGGAAAACCATATAGCGATAGTCATGACATAGGTTAGGTAGCAAGGTTGGAAAACCATGGACAATAAGATTGGATGATGAATTATGACTAGTTTACATATCAAAATAAAACAAATACGCCATTAGGAATGAAATTGTATAGACATAAGCATAAGGATAAATGATGCGAATGGAGCTAAGTGCAAGCAAGACTAGGAACATGGGCCCAACTCTACATAAAAATATATCAAATTTGTAGTTATATAAATGTTCCTAGATATTGGACCAAACTAAGCACCAAACTAAAGCACATTTTTAGGAGCATGTAGATCACTACATATAAATCATGCATCTCTAAGTATGCAGGATTCTTAGACATGCATCGAGTAAATGTAACATATAAACAAACTTGTTCTTGATGAAGGATTAGAATTCCCATGTTCTTTTTTCTTTGACATAAGTTCTCTAATGAATTCTTTCATCATTCAAATATCATTCACCTTTAAGAAATGAGCATTCTAAGAACACCTTAATTGAAACACTGAAAAAAGAAACTAAAATTCTACACCACATCATCCCAAAACATCAATACAAATCCTTGACATAACGATACTCTTAATATCTTTAAAGAACATAAGAGACCATATCCCATAGCAATTTGACAATACTCTAAAGACATTATAAATACTACTAATCCTCAAAACAAAATAGACATCAATAAATAAAATGACAAAAAAAAAAAATGCATGACATTAAGTCAAATATCCAACTAAAAGATCTGACCGAGATTTGCAAAATTTTGTAATCTATTATACTTAACAAATATCATCATATTGAAATAGTCTAAATGCTGAGCAGCGTGAGCATTGCCCCTTCTAACGCGGCAATTGCTACTATTTTGTTCTCTTTGATTTCCATTAAGTGTTGGGATCATGGGAACATGATTTGCCCTTGATAAAAGAGGTCATATAAATTTAAATGAATTAACAAATTAAAAGTCAAAGAAGGGTTATTATTATTTTATGTTATTACGTAATGAAACAGCACCTCAAAGTCTTTGCTACGTTCTATTTACAAAGCAAGAATTCTCGCACACGTCATTATGATACCTAATACAAGATTAACATGTTGACCTTGTATTCTAATAAATTTGATAATTATTCAACATCGACCTTCAAATGCCATGCCAGTAAAAAGTAATGTATGAAAGAGCGTTAACGATGATATTACGTTTGGGTTTTTAGCGGTCTAACATATTTGCATTTGGATTTTTTATGCTTGCTAAAGAGTTTGTATTTCATATTTGGTGTAATGTCTTGGTTTCTATTTAGAGGAACATATGTTTAAGGGTATAGAATCTCTTTTGGATATGATCTAGGGTAATTAAATAAATGTATACATATAAGGACACGTTAATCTATGAATAGAATACTAATTGTTTTAATATAAAAGATAAATAAATATTTTGATTTATTGATTATTTTGAGATTGTTATAATTGTAAAAAATTATGCAAGTTATATTTACGTCATGTGATCAATTTTATACAATAGAAATATTATAATGTATATGATTTGGTTTATTATATACCTGTGTGATCTTATTTACCCTTGTCTTTGATAATCAGTAACAAAAGAAAGGTGTTGTTCTTTGTCTTTGATAATTGTTAACATGTAAGGACTATAGTCATTGAAAAATACTTTGAAAAATATATTAGATTGCTAGAGTTATTTTCTCCTAAATTAGTGTCCTTGATCACATATGTTTACTATACACTCTCACACATGAATATGTCCGAGATGATTTAGTACAAATTTTCATTCTTTTTAGTGTTCTCAAATGAAATATTCTCAAAATGATCTCTCTTATTGGTGCATAATATTTTTTAGATATTCATTTCATTGTGTTAAAATGTCCAAGTAAATTTATTTCAATAGCAAGGTGTGACTATAATTTATGCAATCATGTACCAAGTTGATTTGTAATAGCTAGTAAAGAGTTAGACAAATTTCATATCTTTGATTTTATTAAATTTGGAGTCAATTTTGCATTATGTAAGGGAGAACATGCATTTCAAAAGATAGAATTTGGACAAAGAGGCATAACTATAAAGATAGGAAATGACTTCTTGAAGGAAAAGTACATTAGGCTTCTATTTTATAAATATAAAGGCGGGGAATGAATGTATGAAAATGGGTTCAATGATAATAATAATAATAAATAATTATCTATGGGAAATTATTTTTAAAAAATGCATGCAAATAAGACCAAATTTGCAAGCATATATGTAAATGGGGATAGATAAGAGTAAGGAATGAGCCCAACATTGCACATGAGTATGCACTATATATCAATATTTAATTTATATTAGTAAATTACATCATATTGAGTCCAAACTAAATGAGAATCAATAAGGGTAAGAAAACTTCATTAGTGCAATATGATCTCAAAAAAAAAGATAAATTATTCAAATCATTGAAGTGGATTGTATATTTTATGAATATCTACTATGAATTGGAACAATTCAAATTTATTCTTATTACCATCTTGTATAGAATTCCCTATTTTTAAATGCCTCGTAAAAATACAAGTTCATATGAACAACTTGAACATTCATTATAAAGTAGATTAACTTAATTGTATAAATTAATTTATTTTGGTCAATCTAAATTCACTTATTACTTACATGTACAAATTGATTTGAAATAGCCTAAATAATACATTGGATATGTAAACTATACTATTTTATCTCTTTTGATCTTGATTGCTAAGTGTTGGGTTCATGGGAATAGGTTTTTGTTGTGATAAAATAGGCTATATAAATTTACAAGAACACTAATAATACAATAAAAGTCAAATAGTGGTTAGTATTTTATGTAATGAAAGAGTACCTCAAGTTCTTTGCTTTGTTTTAATTATTCTCATACGTATCATTATCATACCTAATACAAGATTAACATGTTAACCCATATGCTCTTTATTAACTTAAATTTGATGGTCTACTCTATGCTACTCGTGGTTCCTATTAAGAGTAATATAAGTTTAAGCGTATAGAATATATTTTAAATAAAATCTAGGGTGTGTGTGTGTGTGTGTGTGTGTGTGTGTGTGTGTGTTGTTGGTATGTGGGGAGTGATCATGCTATATTATACACTCTTTGTAATTCGTCAGATTTAGGGCAATGACCTGGAATGTTTTTGGGGGCTAACTCATCAAACATGTTTTACTCATCAAGTATTTCTCTAGGTTAACTCGTCAAGAATTGTTTTAGGTTAATTAGTTAACCGCTATTAGTAAACTGCCTAAATGACTTATAAATATGTGGCGGTGTAATGTGAAATGATCAGGTTTTAATTTGCTCTTTGCTAGATAATAAAATAAGTGTATAATTGTTTCTTTGGTGGATGTAGCCCATATTGGGTGAACCACATTAAATCTTTGTGTTATTTGTTTTTTTGTCTTCTCTATTTCTGCATTATCTTAATAATATTGTTTATTGTTCATATTTGCCTAAACCCTAACATCTGGTATGAGAGTGATGTATACCTCAATGATTTGGTAGGAAATCTCAAATTTAAGTGGGATTAATGGTAGAGGAAGGCATGCTTAAGGTTGATAAGTTCAATGGAAAAAAATACTAGCTATAGAAGATGCAAATGGAAGATTACCTATATCAGAAGGATATTTACCTATCGTTGGGTGGAAAAGAAAAGAAGGCACCAATTATGTGAGATGAACAATGGCAAGTTCTTGATAGGAAGGCACTAGGAGCAATACGTTTGTGCCTAACATCATTAGTGATTTTCAATATAGAAAAAGAAACAACAACAGAGGGTCTAATGAAGGCATTAAACAAAACTCTACGTGAAACCCTCAACCTCAAATAAGGTATTTCTTGTGAAACATTTATTTAATATGAAGATGCCAGAAGGTGGGTCTGTTATTGATCATTTAAATGAGTTTAACATGGATACTAGTTAGCTAAGTTTTATAAAATTAAATTTTCATGATGAGGTTAGGGATTTTTTGATTTTGCGCTCATTGCCTAAAAGCTGGAATGACTTGGTCATGGATGTAAGGAAATTTCTCTCTAGTGTTGGAAAGAGATACTGCACATATGCATGGGTGTTGTCATTGATGACAACCACTAGTAGAAAAAAAGCAATATATGACCAAATAAACTACCAAAAATTGTAGATAGATGACTAAATTTGGTCACATGATTAGTGGTAGTTTATTGCCGGTCATTTATCTCACGACCTTGAATTTATGAATAAACTATTTTAGTCATTTATTTGGTCATTTGGTAGTTTATTTGGTCATTTATTTGTTCATTTGGTAGTTAATTTGGTCATTTATTTGGTCATTTGTAGTTTATTTGGTCATTTTGTAGTTTATTTGGTCATTTGATAGTTTATTTGGTCATTTATTTGCTCATTTGGTAGTTTATTTGGTCATTTCACTACTACACATATAGTTGACTAATTCATGTTACGGAACGATGGAATTGAACCACCGACCTCCTACTTGTAAAGAAGGTGCTCTTCCACTGAGCTAGAACCCTTTAAAGAGTAAATATACCCTTCAAAATTTTAAGTCTCTAAACAACCTTCAATCTAGCAGTGCAAGTGGAGAAAATATGAACATAGGCAAATTAAGGCCCTAATAATAATATTAATAAAATATTTCATAATATTATTATCCCCTTTAAATACAATATTATGTGAAAGAGTCTTAAACAATTTTGAATGAATATGTTAAAAGGTTGGAGAATACCTCTACAGTCCTTCTCTTAATCTCCAACCAACCAATATTTATAAAATTGTTTGCATACTTATTGAAGATGAAATTTTCAATATGTTAGGAAAATTGAAAAGAATTTAATACGGCCTTAGAGAAGAAAACTAAGGTCATTTTAAGTTTTGATTTGTTTAGATGACAGATCTAATTTCATATTAGATTTACAGTAGAATCTATCTATCAATGCGATTTATCATAAACCAACTAAATAAATCAAACATTAAAATATGCTTTTCATATAGAGACACAAAATACAATTAAAAATATATGCAAGCTATACATCTTGTTAGATTACAAGTATTGAACTTGATTTATATAGAACTCACATTTAAATAGATTTGTGGGAACCTTCCACCCATATATAGTAGCCATAAGCCACCCCAACCAAGTTTCTAATGGGATTTATGATTCATCCAGTTCAACTAAGTTGAATGCATTGCCACCCCTTCCCTACATTTTCACAAACATCAATAGTTACATAGTTCAAGAAAATTGGAGCCACACTACATTGAAAAATCAGTCGTACACTTACCTATAAAAGCTTCCTTCCAGCTATCAAAAAATAGACATCCTTGGTGCTTGAGAAGACTGAGAAGCAAAGATAATTGTGTTATAGTTTAGACAAATTAAAGTATTTAGCCCACCAAGAAAAAAATAGAGACATGAAAAGAAAACATCCATTTTAATAAAAGCACATCTAGGTACACAATAATAAGCATTCCATCAAAATATGCAGAAATACATCCAAGAAAACCCTCAACCTATTAAAAAGATCGTCAAAGATGTTTAGTTGGTGATCTCGTACTTGCTATTTGACAAGCAGATGTCTTCTACAAAAGCTACAAGATGCCAAGGGAATAGTGTCATAAAATTTTATACAATCCCCTTTTTCCACTTTCATGTGCATGTATGTAAGACATTTCTGTAAAATATCAATGTTTGTTTATTTCTACAAACTTGATGCTATTATGAAATTCATTAATAAAGTAGCTTAAGATCTTATATTTTTGGTTAAAAGAACATACAAAATGATGATCCAATACCCACAGACATCAAATTCAGTCAAAAGCCAAAGAGAAAGAAGGGAGAAAGGTCTCTGAATTTTACAGTGGATGAAGCTGAAGTATATGAACTTTCCTGAGTCTTACAGTAAAATTCAAATGCAAACAAATTAAACATTTTTTTGTAGACAAAACATTAGCTAAATTATAGACATTCCTTCAAACTTCATACTTTTATACAAAATTTGAAACAAAAAAGGGTCGCATCTTTCCTTAATTACAACCATGCTTACCACATTGAGTGTATAAATCATTTGTACTTTGTATTTTGATATTATAAATACTAATCCTTGGTGCTTGTTTTCAAAATCAAAATGAAAGAAATGATTCTTTGCACACTAAAAGGCACATATAATAATCATATTTCACATATGCAAATCAAAAGAATACATCTATCTAACTTTCAAGCAATTATTTAAGCATGCTCATCTCAAACTTAGAGGCTCATAGTTAGAACTTAGCAATCAAACATTATGTATAAAAAATGCCAAGTTTGGGCATCTAAGTGACTAAATAATTGAAACCTTAAGCACTATAATAATTGATAGTTGCAATTTCAGTGCCTACATAATGTCTACAATATTAGAGTTTGAAATGCCATTTGTTTAGGCATAACTAATCTAAAATGGGATCATCAAATAATCAATGTCATCGATTAATTTGATTGAATTGTAAGAGTGTTAAGACCATGTTAATTACTTTCAAGGATGAATAAATAGATCCCATTCTATTCATATTCAAAAATAACCCAGTTGATTGTGAAGTAAGGATAGTGGAGGAATTCCAGCATTGAACTAGTTCTAAACTCACCCTTGCAGTCCATTATTCTAAAGGAATTTAAGAAATTACGCAGTGTACAATGAACCCATAAATTACATTTGAGACTGAACCATGAGGGCTATCAAGGATTGGGGAAACAAGGAGGAGACACATGTAAGCAACAACTAGGGCATGAAGGGTACTCGAAAATGGGCTGTAAGGGTGGTTTAAGTGGAAAAAATGAATAGATTAGCCTGTGCACTATTGTAATATGTTTTTTTTAGAAATTTGAAGTAGTTTGTGTAGTTAAATAATTTGTTGTAAATTAGCAATGACTATAAATCTTTGTTTCTAATTGAAGTGTTTGTGTAAAAAAAAAATTGTGAAATTCTTTGTAGACAAAGGAATGAGAAGCAAACCAGAAAATATGACCATAGAAAAAAAAAGTAAGCAGTCTACAGACTGCATTTTTTAAAACTCCATATCTAGAGAAAAGTATGCAAACACAAAATTTAACATTTTTAAATGTATGCAAATATGAAATTATCTTTCATGATACTAGTGAGGGAAGAAAAAATACCTTGTATCCATTGCTGATGAGAAGTCAATTTATGTTGCAACAAACTTTAGAAATTGCAATAAGAAGTTATGGCTTTTACCCAACCTCTAACCCAAATTTGAATTGATGCCCAAACTCAACAATATCATCCAAAAGAAAGGGATCATGGTTACATTTTATTGGAAAGATTCCTTGAAAAGATTGATGCACAACAAAAGAAAAATACATCAAACCCACTCCCAATCTGTTACAAATAAAGATAAATTAAAATAATAAGAATCAATCATTTATAAACATATATTATCATATAGGGAAAATAGGTAGTTCCAAAAAAATTGTCAGGATCATAATCTCTCCCATTCACAAAACTGTCACAAAAATTTAAAATAAGTCTTTAACACTGGATATCATCAAGTGCCAACACCATGAATGATGAATCACAAAAACAATTTACATTGCAAGTAAAAGGTAAGAAATTCCTACATGCACAAGGCATCGACAAATTCTATGTGAAAGACTAGTCATTTTTCTGAAACATTTCTATCCATAGAGAAACATGTTCACCCTGGAAGAATTTCATATAACAAACAAACTACTTTGTGGAATATAAACAACAATAGAAAGATAATATAGTACTTTTCTTCAAATCTTGTATTGAACTTCTTTATAGGCATTGGATTCTACATTCACATTCTTAATGGTTGTCGTAGCATGTGATGCTCCTCAATTTGTTCACTTATTAGATGAGCAAGGCCAGTATTATTGTTTGGAGAGTTTCTGGGATGTTATTCTCTTTAACCAATTCATGCAATAGAGGTACAAATATTGCAAATACTTCAAGAAAAGAGGCAATGTAATAATAACTGTTTACAAAGCCTCTAAATGTTTCTGTTACAGAATAAATAATGCCAACCCTATAATTTGCATGCAAAATAACTGAAAGATAGTTTTTTATGGAACATACAGACCCCTTCATCTTGTAGTCATAACCATTGGGAGTATCATCGGCCCCAGTAATTGAATGATTTTTCAGTATGATATGTGGGAATATTCAAAATAGGAAAAATAAACTAACCTATATGTATCAGATTCGAAGAGGGGTGAATTATCATTAGCCTCCATGATCGATGTGAAATCCAATGGAGGACGTAAATCTGATACCCTACTGGAAAGAGAAAGCCATGACCTGAGTCCTGAATGCTCTAACATAAAATTAGGCAACTTGTGCTCACAACCAAAGAAGAAACGTGAGCCAAATATACTAGCTGCAACATGTGTGGCAAACAATGTAATATTGTAAACTTTATTTTAAAAACTAGCAAAATCTTAATGAAAATTCAATAACCGCTAGTCATGCATCTCAGATATCCCCTAGGAAGGCATATAGATTACATGCACTTGTAAGTTCCTAAATAATGTGCATTTCAGTCAAGCAAAATGATTAAGGCAACATGAATCTACATCTTACTTTAAGTTCAACCCTATTAATGAGCATTTTAGTAGCTATTGCTGATATCAATAGAGCGTGCAAAAATTTCATAGCCTCGGGACAAAACCTTTGAGCTTCTCTAGTTACCTGCATCATATCACACTTTAATATATTTGCAACAAAATTTAGTGTTTAATATATTTAGTTGTCTAACTTTGAAGTGTGTGCATCTATATTTAATGGTCAACGTTGAAAGGGTTTAGTTTTTTGTGCAGTTGTATTCCTTATTCCCTGGCATGATCATTTATTTTTATCAATGTGGACCTCATTATTATATATTTAAATGCATCATATTAATTTAAACTCATCATTATTATAATATATGTAAATTTTTTTTGTGATTCATCATTCATGGTGTTGGCACTTGATGATATCTAGTGTTAAACACTTATTTTATTTTTTTGTGATAGTTTTGTGCATGGGAGAGATTATGATCCCGACAGAGAAATCCTGAATGAGGTAATTCCAAAAAAAAGGAGGTTGATGTAATAGTTTGGTTGATGAATAAAATTGATTTTTCTCTACAAATTCTTACTCTGGCCCTTGGTACATAATTCTTGTTCAGTAGCTGTGATGGTTGTAATGTAATCTCTTCAATGGAGTGTTGACTTAGGGTCTTAGGATGGTGAATTAAGTCCATTATAATTTTGGAATGATTGCATTTGGTTTAGAAATATGGGAGTTAACTATGTTTTGGTGTAGACTACTCTGAACCCTCATCTAGGGTACCCGATAATAGAAACATGTGATTCCCACTTTGTTTTACATGCAATAAGCTGATAGTTTTGGTAAAGGGATGGGTCATGATGGATATTAACACCACCATTGGACTTGAAGGATGTCACTCAACAGCTGACATGAGCTTTGCTACAACATGAGGGGACTATAACTATCTCTGTGATAGTATACAGAGTTAGGATTAAGATCAGGGTGTTTCCCAAACAAGCATGTGAGATGACTATCATGAGATGTGAAAGAGGATGTTAGTAAGACTATAATATGTAAAGAGTTATGGAGAAGGCTATGGGACCAAGGTGTGGGAAAAACATTAACTATTTTGTAGAGATGTGTGACTGTACTAATTTGATAGCGAAGTATTGTTAGTGAGTCTGAGTTGGTAAGATTGAAGATATTAGTGTATTAGGAGTTGGGATTGAGTATGAAAAAATTATAAGAGTGTCTTGGAGGTTGGAATCCCTCCAAGAGTTAGAGTTTTGATTAGGAGAAAAAGATAGATTGAAATGCCTAAAGGGTAGGACATTGGTTAGAATGGTGAAATGTCAGCATGTGGAGCATGGTCTCAGAGTTAATTCCTCTCTACCATTGTAGGTTGTGGTGTTTATTATCCCATTAAGCCTTGTGAGGCTATGAGGAAGGAAAAAATAGTGAGAGTTTCCTTTCATAGAGAGTCTTTGGGTTTTGATGTAAGAGGGAATGGAGTATGTGTGTGGACTGTCACTAGTGCAGAGTTAAGGTAAATTAGTGCCACCTTGAAGGGAAGAGTAAAGACATGAATGGCGTCAGTCACGTGATTGGAGTGGATAAAAGGTTGATTCATTGGATATGAATTGTTTTTGAAGGGGGTTGGTTTGAAAATGAATCTTGGAGTGTTTGAATTTTTTTGAGAGGATTAAAAGTCAAGAATGGTTTTCCTCTTGAGACTCTTTAGGTGTGTGTTGTTACAAGACAACAAAGAACATTGAAGTTTCCTTTGTGAGATTTGTTTGGGTCCATCACCCCTCCGCATCACACCTCGAGGAGAATTATCATAAATATTTGGTTGGATATAGTTTTTTAAGGGATAACATTATTTGATGGGCCAAAGAGAAAAATTAGAGAGGTGATAGAAAACATTTCAATGATCATTGAGTCTCAGTCATAAAATAGTAAAGGTAGTTGGTGTCATAGGTGACAGAGTTTTGATGAAGTGAAAATAGATTTAAAGGACCACAAAAAGGATGTTTCAAGTAGTGAGAAATGATGTTTTCTTAGTCACTAGTATGTGACTATTATAGGGTGCAAGACAATGGACAAACCATGATTTGTGTGACTACAAAGACACTGTCAGAATATTAGAATATTATTATATCAGTGAAGACACCTTGGAACATCAAAGGGGAGCAGCAGAGGTAGCCTCCATAGTTCCAATCAAAGCATGAGGAAAAAAAATCCCAAGAAGTGATTCAATGATAAATAAAAGTAGTATGTTGTGGCACATTTCTACACAAGGGATAGTGATGGACTGCTAATGAACCAAGACTTAAGATTACTAAAAAAATAGTGACATTGTATGTTGAAAGAGGCATTAATATGAATATTGATCAGAGAAGAAGATCATCTGAAGGAGTAGTCACACGTAGGAGGAGATAAAGAGTAAACAAAATGGAGGACAAGTCGATGACACAAGAGTACAACTATCAAAAAAATCATGGATTTAGTAGTGATATCCAAGGATTAAATACGGTAAACCATGAGGGTTATGAGTTATGATCAGTCATGTCAAAAAAATTTATCACTATGGTGAATATAGAAAGATAGAAAACACATTAAGTGGCTATGATGAAGCACACTCGTATCAGTTTTGTCGAAGGAGTCAAAGCAGTGATCCAAATTGCATGACTAGGTATCAATTTTGTCGAAGGTGTCAAATCAATGAGGTAGGTTTTCAATAAAAATAAATGAGCCTTATGGTTTTTTTATACATGCCTTTTTTGTCTATTCATTTCTTGAAGAATTATACTAGCTGCAACAAAGTTTTTTTCTTTGGATCTAGCTCACGTGCACCATTCTGAGATGATCATCATAATACCATCATAAAATCTAATGAAAAGAGATTCAAGGTTTTTCAGTAGTCATGATAAAGATTTCATGGATCGATATTCACAGTTCTTTAAAGTCTCTCTTACTATGTCAAAGGCATTTGAATAACCTTAGTGACTATTTCACATTATCATAAGGTAGTCTTAGTGTTGCAAGCACATTATGACCATCAAGGAGTAGTGACCACTAGGACAATGGTATTGTCATGGAAAAAATAGTAACATTGCATTTTGTATGAAGCCATGATATGAGTAGGTATAGTTACAGTGGTGATAATAATAGATTATTTAATGAGAAAGGGAAAATGTGTAGTCATGTGTAGCGAGAAAAAATATTAGATTTTACCAGTTATGGTTTCATTGGTTGAGACTAAACAAAGAACCAAATGTAGTAACAACACTTGAAAACAATTAGAAAACCATATTGGAAATGAACAAGAGAAAGTGGATGATCATGCTTGAGATTGAAAGATAGCAATTTTTGAAATTGAAAGATACTTTGTATTAGAAGGCAAAAAAGAATGCTATGAAAATGAGAAGCTCAAAAGGAAACAAGGATAAAGATAGTCATGCATACACAATGAGAGGTATTAATATTAGATAGTATTATGATCAAAATAGGGGAGGTTAGCAAATGTTAATGAAATTGTGCCTAACTATTGCACTTTTTTTGGTGCAAGCACTATTATTTTAGAGGAAAAATCTAGCAATGTTGCACTAAAATACAAAACTTTTTAAATTAGATCCTTAATATTTCCTTGGAATGGACATACTCTACAATGATTTACTTTGTTTCTAACATTTGCAAGATAGTGAACTAGCAAAAGCTGTAGCTGTAACAGTGCAATTATTTGTGAAAACAATAAGGATATGAATATCAAAATACCATCAAATAGAAATTCAAAGTAGTGCTACTCAATCAAACGAAATAGTGAAAGGTGTGGATCAAATAAATGTTGAAGGAGATGGTCAAAACCAAGCCAAAAAGAGTAAAAATAATGCACAAAACCAGAAAAGAGTTGTTAGTTTTTTGGGGAGATAGATTAGAATAGGTGTTTTGAGAAAAGTGTGTGTGGTGTGTGAGATAGAATAGGTGTTTTGAGAAAAGTGTGTGTGGTGTGTGAGATCTCAAGCATGAGAGGAGAGAAGGAGTGTTAGAAGTTGTTTTTTTTGTTTGATTTTAGTTTGGAAGGAAGCTTTGTACGACTGTAACAGAGAATGCAATGTAACAACAAGTTTTTCATTAATTTAGCTTTTTTAGTTGTTGCTTATGATGATTGTAAAATCCAGTTGTGGAGGAGGTAGTCTTATGTATCTTTATGTATGTTTAATATTGGGATTTCATCTTTGTTGAAAGCTTGCATTATTATGTTGTGCTTGTTGTCTGTACTGTGACAGTACATGCACAGTCACAGACTCCTTGCTTCAAATAACAGTGCCCAAGTGAGTATAGCCTTGCATGACCACTATAATTCATAGTAAGGATGTATTAAAATTTTTATATGTGTACTTGATTTTGATGTGCAGATGCAACATACAGAATAAGGAGAATACCCTCGAACAACAAACATGAAATTAGAAATTACATGCAAATGGAGCCATAGGTGTAGCAGGGAGCACCTTGGCCATGCAAGGATGGTTTTTTATGACTAATTCCATATAGGTACATGGAATACAAGGTGAAACGACTGGAACAACATTCTAGAGGTGAGTGGAGAGCTAAGAACAAGAAAGCCCTAGTTCTATGACCCCAAAATAGAGGGTTTGATGCATGGAGGGTCTAGGAAATTGAGAAGCCAAAATAAAGTTGAAAATCCTTTATTTTTAATCTTAAGTTAAGAATTTTTCAAATTCCTAAGCTTTGGCAAGGTTCCCTCTTAGGTGCTCCTTTGTAAATGTGGTGTTTTTAGCCCTACCTTCAAAAAGAGACAATAGAAAGTTGGGCTTGATGGTCCAAAGGATTCATATTCAAGAATTAGATATGTTCAACAATGTGATAAAGGGTATTTTAATATATATTTTTTTGGGAAGTCATTTGGAGCAATTGGGAGGAATCTATAAGATTCTCGCTAAACATGGCTAGTAGCCTACAAGTCTAGAATGAAGTATATGAGTCTTGGTGCCAAACTACTGGATTAAATGTTGGTATATCTTCATGGTGAGTTTTTATAATCTTGTGGGGATCCCTATATGGTTTGAGAATAATGATGGTAGCATGGTGGTGCAAGAGCACCTAGGTAGGGCTAACATGTAATCTAGGGCTTCTAAGTTGTTTTTTTGGCTTGTAGTGGTCCTAGCCACACCACTAGTGGAATAATAGGACTAGGTTGGTCCTAGGATGTGTTGAGTTATATAAGGAGGTATTATTAGGTCTTTAGTGTCTTTCTTTTCAAGCAATGTCCAAAGTTGCTCATTTGTGTTCATATTGCCAATGTTGGGGCAATAGTGGAAATGATCCATTCAGGGGTCAAATTGGACAAGGAATAGTTTAGGAGAAATATTTGATGTTTAATTAGCCAAATTATGCAATTGGTTAAGTTCTTGAGGTGTTGGACCATGTTTTATGAAAGAATCACAAAAGTTATAAAAGTTGTCAATGTTGTCATTGACAACATTGACAACATTTCTTGCAATAATGTCTTTTCGGGCATTTGAGGTTTCTAACTATCTGAAACCATTAGTATAGGTTCATGGTAAACTATATAAGACCTCTCTCAACCTTTTCAAGAGGTTTGTTGATTTTTCAAAGTTTGTGTACGGACCGTGTAATCGAAGAAACAATTACATTTTTACAATTTCTAAGCATTTTGTGTTTTAATGCATTAGATTGCTTACTGTAATGGATGAATAAGCTAGAGTAGTTACTTTTGAGATTCTATGGGGTGGTAGTGATAAAATATAACTGATTTAATGTTTGAAGATGTTAATTTGATGATCATGCAAGGCATTAAATCAGTTAATGTATTATATTGTCATTGATGTCAACTTGATATAATTTGAATGGTCATGGATATACTGCCAAAGACTTCAAAGAACCGATGAATCAAAGGCTATGCTTTTAGTAATGCATATAATTCAAGTATACACAAAGTGATTGTATACACTAATGGAGTGCATACCGACAGTTAGAGTAAAAGAGAAAAGTCACAATGTTACCTGACAAGCAAATGCACATCATTACCAACAAGCAAAGTCACAGTGTTGCCCGAAAAGCAAAGCACAAAGTAACCCGACAGACAGAATCACAGTGTTTCCCAATGGATGGAGATCCCAAAGATAAATGAATTCACACTAACGAAATAGTCAGTTATCATCGATGACTAATTGAAGTGTTGACTAACAGAACAGAGAGTTAAGAAATAACAAAATGCTTAGCTGTCAAGAGCTAAAAATAGACTTAACTGATACTTATCATTATTTAGATCAACAAGATAATGCCGGAGATAAGTAAAGGATTTAAAGCTACTTTTTCTAGTTGGCAAGAAGATCTCTAAGAGATAAAACTGGAGTTTTTCTTTAAATCTAAGTGGCGAGAATTGTGGATCATGCCAAGAATCAATAAAGCTAAGAAACGGTGAATCATGTCTATAAAGAGACAAACCCAATTCATTATGAATTATGGGGTGAAGAGAAGAGTGATGCAGGAGCATCTTTGGTCCTTGGCAATCCTTCTCAACCAAAAATATTTTTACTGCATTCCTTAGTTTTTCTCTGTTGCTCAGCTTCTATTGCTTGACATGCTTGCCGAGTTTCTTGATCATGCATGTTGCTGTTTCTCAGCTCTTCTTTGGCCGAGTTCTCTATTTCTTGGTCATGCCCTTGCTGAGTTGGTTTATTTTTGGAGTTGGAGCTATGGTCGACTTCTTCATTTAACTTTTTTGGCTGGATTTATTTGGGATCTATCTTGGGATTCATGTGGACCTAAATCTAGGTCTCTCCTTTGGCTTTTGAGCCACAAATTCCTTGTTGGTCTCTTGTATATACTCTTTTGTATGTTCTTAGTTTGGGAGCAAGTCTTAGAGAAAGAAGGAAAATGTTAAGATATTGAAGATCTAAGATCTCTGTTGTAAGAAGATCGAATTATAATACATTTCTTAGTATATGGCCGTAACTAGGAAGGCCTTACAGCCTGACATGTATTAAGTTTGATGATTTGATAATAAAGATCTCTGCATTTCTCTTCTCCTACTGTGTGTTGTGTTCATTCTGCATTGTATCGACAAGCTGGATGGTTTTGGGTGTTCCCTAGGCCCCGTCTCCAACCTCCTTGCATCAAAGAGAGAATAAATGCTTAAGAGATTCTTAAGGAGAAGAAAGTCTTCATTCAAACCTGGTCAAAAATCTAAGGAAAGAGATAGATTCTGCAGACACCGACGAATAGTGAAACAACATCATAGAGTAGAACATGTTAGGGATTTTTCTTGTATGAACCACAATGCTTGAAATGTCTATGTGAATCCTATACCTTCTACTCCTGATTCAGAGGAAAGAAAAGCCTAATTACTAAGGACTGGATAAGGTCCTTCTTCGTTTTTGAGCTCCACAAATACTCAGGAAGGTTTTACCTTTCAAGATGGCTGTTAACATAGTTTTTGTTATTGTGGACACTGGTTAAATATGTATCTTTATTGAAGCAACCTATGAAGTATCTTGCTGATGATCAAGCATAACCATAAATAGGATATTACCATACAAACCATAGTTATTAACATAATAACAACCAGTGATACAAGGATTCTCATCCTTCTTCCTTTTCTTAATAGGAGGGATAACCTAGTTGATTCACTCTTCAAGGAATCAATACTAT
>MU226028.1:1947822-1971589 GCA_018584345.1 Thuja plicata
CTGGTACATAATATGGTAATAGATGAGGTGGATGAATACACCCATATACCCTGATGACAGTGTAATTCTCTTCCAAAAAGAAGTCACCCCAATTATGCTTTCCACCCCAGCCATCTGTATATTCACATAGCCTAAGCAGTTGTATAACTTTTAGTGGGATTCTTGTTCTGCTGGTCCCCAAACTCTGTACTATTGGATACACAATCCAATTCTGAGAAGCACAATAATCAAAATCCCTAGAAGTGTAATTCCAAACCCTCACCCAAAATTGGATAGGATTTGGTCCTGCTTGGTAGAATCTCTGAGGGACTAGTTTATTAACATCCATGATAACAAAATTGAAATGCAAAAGGAGATGCATAAGAATGAAGTAGTGTAGAAACTTAGGCTCCTTCTCCTTTGGGTTTTTCATTCTCTTCTGTGTTGCAATGAAACCCTCATGCATTTCATCTATGATGTGCTGAATATAATCATAACTAGTATTGGAGTGGACCTCTTGTAGGTCCAACACCATCATCAAAATCCCTGCATCAATCTTCTCTACATCACCATCTATCCCCAACACTTTGCACAAGGCATAGGCAACATACTTGATATAGAAGTGTAGATCCTTATAATAATATGGGCTGGTCCTAGACATAGGATCTAAATACTTTCTCACTTCCTTTAGCATATGTTTCAATAACTGGCTCCTAGAAATCCCAGTCTTTAGAGTATATCTCTGTTGCTGCTTCGTCATTATAATTCTGGTAGACATGGTGTTGTATAAGCTGAAGGCTTGCATGAATGAATTTCTGTTCAATATTAATAAGGCAGTGCCATCATCTCTCCTGATGGTCTTGGAAAAAATGTCATAATGATTGGCTAGGTCTAAGAACAAGTCTACATCCAGGAAGACATCAGGAACAATCAACCTGGCTAAACCACAGGTCCAAGGGTTTGACACTAGGATGGCCTTGTCAGAATTCTTATAAAAATAATTAAAAAGAGAAAAACCTGTTGTTCCTGGAGTAACAACATCTCAAACATCTCGATAGTCATCAATGAGAACATTTGCATTAATATTTTTATTCTGAGTCGAACCAGGAAGGAGACGGAGGAATTCATCTAAATAATTAACTTTTCCCTTAGCCTCGTCTTCCATCCTCTCACTTTCGCCGCTGGTCGAGGCTACACTCACTGCTCTGCTCATGTTTTCAGTGCTTGAATCTCTTCTTCTTTATCGGTATTGAAACAAATCTATCACTGAGGTCCACTGACTACCTTGTGCACAATTCTGTAGAAACAATGAACTCTTAAACCACAAAAAACTCTGCAAATCTTTGAATTTTACTCTGTTTGGCAACTGAACTCTTTAAGTTTAGAAACTCTGAAAGAAAGGTGAATGCAAATGAATAAGCTATCAACTCCTTATAGTAACCATTGAAAGTACATAGCTCATGATTCTCAGAACATCAATTTTGTCTTTATTTCCATATACTGTGAACATAATTGAAAACCTAGTCGTAGTTTCCTGAGTGTGATAGGAAAATCAAATTTGTAAAACTGAATCCTTGGCAAAACCTTATAAAATTCAAATGAGCTGACATGTCACCCCAGGATTGGCTCTCTTTCATATGTCTCAGCTACCCTTTTTAGCACAGTAATCAAAATCTAAAAATTTGATTGGCCGCCGAATGATTCATACTGAAATATTTAATACTGCCACCTTTTTACAAAATTTAGCATTAAGCGACAAGGTGATTGCACTCATTTTATCTATCACTAACCCCAATCCTTAACCCGTGATTTATCTGGAGACACAGCGACTACACAACTTCCTTACCTTTTCTAACCACAGTCACCATTTGGCGATCACACGGCACAAGGAAATCTAAGTCGCCAGTGGTTATCACTAACCTACATTCTTTTATGAGACTATGCGACTAGCTGTTAGTGTTAACTTCTGTAGTTATCTCTTAGTCGCCAAGTGTTATCTTTCTTTCGCCAAACTGTGCAACTGCCCTTAGTCACCCAATTGCTGAATGCAAATGCTGAATGTCAAAACCTTCTCGAGACATCGCGACAAAGCATCCTGCCTTTAAAATCATCTGACGACCTCGCGACATACCCTTGGCCACTGATTCGTGAGTACTTTTCTCCTTAGGTTCTTTTATTCTCAAACTTGGCAACCACCATTGGATCTTTCAATGATTTCATTTGATGGCTATCACTTAATCGCCAAATGACTTCTCATACCCTTAAAATATCCCGAGACCTTGCGACCAACAGAAACTTATAGCTAGTCTCGTAGTTGCTGAATAAACTTATACCTTTAAGCGATCATTTTAAAATCCATTTACCTCCTAACACATGTCTCCTTTTGACTTGAAAACTAAGTTATCTGGCGACAACCCAACTGTGCTTTATCCCAAACCATAAAAGGTTAGTCGCCAAGTCTCAGAAGTTTCAACTTAATCGGCCTCTTTTCTGGAGACTGCGTGACTAAAGGTTTTGCATCACACTTTACATCAGACCCTTTTAGCGATTATGCAACAAGAGGAAATTGTAGTGTCTCGTAATAAACTCTTAACTACAGAAAACTTCTTGCGACCTCCCGACCTGTTCGTGGGCCCCTTGATTCATCACTGTTCTATTCAAATGATTCCGCGACTACGCGACATAAAGCAAATCGCAAAGTCTGGGAAAGAAAAGGGAATATTCTTATATTTTATGAGACTACGTGACACAAGCTAATTGCTAAGTCAGAAAGAAAGAGGAATATTTTGTTTTAAGTTATGTGACTAAGCGATCAGAATAGAACTCATGACTTAAGTGAGGCAAAAAGGTAACCGAGAAACATAAGCGGACAACGCCTTAGGGTTTTTCTTCAAATTTGGACACTGAAAAAGAGCTAGGGTTTCAAGACTTTTGAATATTTTCATAAGTTTAAGCTTGAAAACATAAAAACTTGGAGAGGGAAAACCACAAAACCGAGGGAAAGAAACCAAAACCTAGAATACAACCAATAGACACCACTTTCACAATGGATAGAAATGAAGACATATGGTTGTGGCACAAAAGATTGTGTCATGTGAACTTTGACAACATGATAAAGATAAGAAAAAATAGAAATGTAAGAGGCTTACTGACGATGACCAAGCCCGACAATATCATGTGTAAGAATTATCAATAAGGTAAGATGACAAAGTCTAGTTTCAAAAGCAAAACCCATACATCTGATGCCATTCTAGAATTAGTCCATATTGATCTATGTGGACCCATGAGGACAAAAATTTATTATGGAGATAGATATTTTATTCTCTTTTGTTGATGATTACTCTAGAATGATGGTAGTCATGTTTCTAAAAGATAAATAAGAAGCATTTCAGATGTTTAAATGATACAAAGCAATGGTAGAGAAACAAAGTGGTAAAGAATTGAAATGCTTAAGGTCAGATAGAGGAGGGGAATTTATTCTAGATGAATTCAATAACTTTTGTAATGAGAAAGGAATCAAAAGACAGGTCTCTGCACCAAGAACACCACATCAAAATGGAATTGCTGAAAGAAGAAATAGATCCATAGTTGATTGTGCAAGGACACTGATGATAGAGAAAGGCATCATGCACATCTTCTAGAGGGAAGCTATCAGTACTTCTATTTACACATTGAACAAAGTATAATTGAAGAAAGACACTAAGAAGACACCTTATGAGCTATGGTATGGATACACACCCAATGTAAGTTACTTTAAAAATTTTGGCAGCCAATGTTATATCTTAAAAGATGATAGAAATGGAAAAATTGACTCCAAGAGTGATGAAGGAATATTTCTAGGGTATTTCACCAAGAGCAAGGCTTATAAATGTCTCAATAAAGACTCTAACAAAATTGTTGAAAGTGCAAATGTGAAGATAGATGAATTTGTAGAGAAGAATGAAAAGGAAAACACAAAAGAACCAGAGGAATATAACAGGTTTGTTTAAAATAAAGAACCTAACACTCTACCTAACCAACAATGTAGAGCTCCTGAGCAACAAATCATTGTACCCAAGCATTAGGCTGCAAATACCGACAACCATGATATTGCTCAAGATGATGTACCAAGTGATGGAGAACATAATGAAGGACAAAATGATAATCAAGATGATAGACAAAGATTTGAACCTGTACTTGCCAGATATGTCAGAAGGAACCATCCACAGAACCAGATCATTAGAGACAAGAAGGTTGGTATGAGAACTAGAAGTAAGTCTCTAAACACAAGATATCTTATTTATGATTATGAGCCAAAATCTATCAATGCTGCACTTGATAATAATGACTGGATTAGTGCTATGAATGAGGAGATTGAGTAGATAGAGAAAAATAAGACATGGACACTTGTACCGAGACTAGATGACAAGAATGTCATCAGTACAAAATGGATATTCAAGAATAAACTGAATGAGAATGGAGAAGTTACCAGAAATAAAGAAAGACTAGTATGCAAGGGGTATGCATAAGAAGAAGGGATTGACTATGGAGAGACCTTTGCACCCTTTTCTAGGCTAGAAGGAGTAATAATATTAGTTGCTTATGTTGCATGTAAAGGATTCAAGGTATACCAAATGGATGTCAAGTCTGCATTCTTAAATGGAATACTTGAAGAAGAGGTATACATTGAAAAAACATAAGGGTTTGTTGATCCAGATAAGAGGGAAATGGTATGTAGACTACAAAAAGCCTTGTATGGATTGAAACAAGCACCCCGAGCTTGGTATGATAGACTTCATTCCTATCTTATAAGTATTGGATTTGTAAGAACTAGTGAAAACAATAATATTTATTTAAAGGAAGATACTGATGCTAACATTTTGATTGCTGAGCTATTTGTTGATGACATCATATTTGGAGGCAATGATATGCTATGCAAATTATTTGAAAATGAATGAGCAAAGAGTTTGAGATGTCTATGTTTGGAGAGATCAAGTTCTTTCTTGGTCTACAAATCATGCAATAAGATGAAGGAATTTTAATTACACAATCCAAATACATCAAGGAAGTGCTGAAAATATTCAAGATGGAAGAGTCCAAACCAGTTGGAACATTGATGGAAATTGGATGTAAGCTGACAAAGGAAGACAAGTCATCAGAGGTAAATCAAACTTTGTACAGATCAATGATTGGAAAACTCATGTATGTTGTACATAATAGACCAGATATTGCACATGCAGTAGGAATAGCTGCTAGATTTTCTGCTAATCCCAGAGAATCACATATGACTGCTGTGAAAAGAATCCTAAGATATCTAAAGAATACCTAGGAATATGGCTTATGGTATAGAAGAGAAGGCAAATTTGAACTTATGGTCTTTACCAACGCTGATTGGGCTGAAAATATTGATGACCAAAATAGCGCAACAAGAGGAGCATTCTTTATGGGTGAAAAACTTGTCACATGGATCAACAAGAAGCAAGGATGCATCTCTTAGTCTACTACAGAAGTAGAGTATGTTACTGCTGCTACAAACTACTCAAATATTGCATGGATCAAAGAGTTACTGGAAGGAATGCATATGAAAATTCTTGAACCAGTAATTATCTATTATGATAATACTAGTGCAATAAACATTTCCAAGAATCTAGTCATGCATGCTAAAACCAAGCATATTACCATCAAGTATCATTATTTGAGAGAACAAGTTCAAGAAAAGGAGGTGATACTTGAGTATGTGCAATAAAAGGAATAATTGGCCGATATCTTCACCAAGCCACTACCCAATGATGCATTTGAATACTTGAAAAAGAGACTAGGGGTTAGACCCTTGTCTACTGGTTAGTAAAATGACTAGAAGGCTGCATTAGCCTACATATTATTAGAATATCATTCATGTTGATGCAAGCAGAGAGATGGAATTCAAAGATAAATCTATACACAACAAGGTATTTATCTACTCTAAGCACTAGAGTTATTGTATTACCAATGGATTGGGAAATTCAAGGATTATATTATGGAGAGAAAGGATTTATTTGGCATTGCTATCAAAGGGAGAGATTATATCCATTATCACTCAGGGATAGATTATTATCACTTAAAGGAGAGAGTATATCCATGAAAAAATTATATAGGGAGAAATTATATCTATCACATTATCTAGAGGGAGAGATGTAACAAGAAAGGGAGAGTACATACAAAGGAAGAGAATTGTTGACAGTGACATCAAAAGAAAAGAGAATTGTGAAAGGGAGAGAGTTTGATACAAAAGGAGAAAACATCACATTAGAGAAAGAAAGATTATACATCCATCTAGTAAAGGGATTTAAGATAGAGAGAAAGTTGCAAGAATCAAATCTAAGTTATATGAACTTACCAAGGACCAGATATTTGTATCATTTATAGTACATAAGATTGGTAGTTTGATGAAATTCAACTGTTATATTTCATATTGTATTAGTAATAATATAGTATGATAATGTAGTGTGTTTCCATCAATGCCAAAGGGAGAGATTGATGAACTATAACTGATTGAATATTTCAAGATGTTAAGTTGATGATCATGCAATTCATTAAATTAGTTAATGTATTATATTCTCATTGATGTCAACTTCATATAATCTATATGGTCATGGACATACTGCCAAAGACTTCAAAGAACCGATGAATCAAAGGCTATGCTTTTAGTAATGCATATAAGTCAAGTATTCACAAAGTGATTGTATATATTGACAGAGTACACATCGACGGTTAGAGTAAAAGAGAAAAGTCACAATGTTACCCGACGAAAAATGTACAACATTACCAATGAGAAAAGTCATAGCATTTCCCAACAATAAAAGCATAGAGTAACTTGATGGAAAGAATCACAGTGTTTCCTGATGGACGAAGATCCTGAAGAAAAGTGAAGTCACACAGATGGAACAGTCAATTATCATCGATGACTAACTGAAGTGTTGACCGACAAAACAAAGAGTTTAGAAATGACAAAATGCTTAGCTGTCAAGAGCTAAAAATGTACTTAAATAATACTTATCATTGTTTTAATTGATGAGATAAAGCTAGAGATAAGTAAAGGATTTAAAGCTGCTTTGTCCAATTGGCAAGAAGATCTTTAAGAGATAAAACTAGAGTTTTGCTTTAAATCTAATTGGCAAGAATTGTGGATCATGCTAAGAATCAAGAAATCCAAGAAATAGTGAATCATCTCTATAAAGAGAGAACCCTGATTCATTACAAATTGTGGGGTGAAGAGAAGAGAGAATAGATGCTAAAGAGATTCTGAAGGAGAAGAAAGTCTTCATTCAGACCTGATCAACAAGCTTAGGAAAGAACTAGATTCTGCAGACACTGATGAATAGTGAAACAACATCATAGAGAAGAATAGTGTGGAGTAAAGGTATTGAATTGATTATATTGATCAGAGAGGTAATGTACTTAGAATAGATCTAAAAATCTGCAATTCAAGTTGTATGTATGAACAGATCACTTTAATGTTTCAGATTAACCATTGAAGCATCAAGTCTCTTAACCAAGAAGGACTTAAAAGTCCTTTGTAATTGAGATACATCCCAAGGAGTGTCAAAAAGTTTGATCATAGAAAGTAGCATTGGATATGCCTGATACATATTGACAGGCCAAGTGAGTGTTTGATCAAGGATGGTAGCATTAGATGCCAGATACTAAGTGACAAACTATCTTTTAAATCCTCTAACAAGGTCACACCTAAAAGTGTGTTTGTAACCTTTAATAGGCTTGGCTCTTAACCGAGCTCACTTTAGATGAGTGAAAATTTGGGGTACCGGTCCCAATGGATTTTCCCTTAATAGGGTTTCCACGTTAAAAACCCATGAGTTATGTGTTTATGTTTCATTACTTTACTATTTTGCATTTCACATAAAGAAATTGTGGATTGATTGGTATACTCTAGCTATTTACTGTATTTCGGTAAATGAAAGGCTGCTTATCGATAAACATACAGAAGAAGGATTTACAAAGCATCCTGACAAGTAGTAATTGGTTATAAGTATTTCAAGGCATTCATCTTATAGAAATGAATATAATTAGAGGATTAAAAGTGGTTATAAGTTTTAAGGGTTTATTTAAGGATTAATTTTTGAGGCCACTGATTCACCCCCCCTCTCAGTTATTACTAATAGGTAGATTATCATTTTGTGTGAGTTTAGTTAGATTTGTAAATTTATTTTGTTTTAAGCCAGTCGTTGGTCTGAACCAAGCAACTTCTGCAAATGGAGTCATAGGTCCTCTTCCCACTATGGAGTTTGCATGGGCCTTTTGGATTAGGGAGATGACTCCTTGTACATATTGTACAGTGAAGGAGGGGCCCTGGAAGTCAAGCAAGCTAATTTTAAAGGGATTCCCTAGGCGAGCCAGAGTTGTATAGCTAGGGATCACAGTGAAGTGCAGAGGTGATAAGGAGGATTGAAGACATTGATAGCTTCAATTAGAGGTTATGGAGAGGTAGATATATTTGTGGTGAAGTGCCAAATTCAATGGGAAGGTTTGGTGAAGGATCCTTAATGGTGGAAACAAAGATTCTAATGGATATGCTCTATGTGATTTGAAACCCCTAATTTTAGCCTTGTTTCTAGGAAGTCACTGTATAGATAGTTTGGGGGGACAAGACCTAGAAAATATTTTAGGTCTTAGTAAAGGGTGTCAGGATAAAAGGTCATTTTACCATCTTGTTAAGGGTTATTTCAAGTTAATTGAGAAAAATATCCTAATTGCTTGTAGTCCTATTTTGGGTGAATTTGGTATGTTTCTTGGAACTCATTTAGGGTTCTAGTGCAAATTATTCTTGATCATGTTGGATCAATTAATGAATATGGGGAAAGAAGAGCTCCAATGTGCTAGGTGATGTATGTTTTGGTTTCTTTGTTGATGTATGCAAGTTGAAAGGAGAAGGATCTTGTATAAATATTCCTTGGAAGGTTAGGGTCAGTCAAGAACCCTAATAGGTCAAGAAGTGACCAATAGGATACCCTAGAGGAAGGTAGGGTACAGAGTAAGACTTTTAGTTACATCACATGGAAACAAGTTTGAGCTTTTCAATGGTGTGGAGCTTAGGGGAGTTTCCTAGTCAAGAAGACTAGTTTATGACCTTTGATTGGTCTTAGAGTTTAGATGGGTCTTAGAATTGACCCTTGAAGTAGAAGTGTTTAAGGAAAGTCAAGAAATAAACTTGGTGTTTAAAATAAATTTGAAGGATATTTGGATTGTTCCCCTTTCCTCCACATCATTCATCATTGTGCACTAATACGTCTCTCATTATTGTCCTAATTTATGAAACTTCTATAGCCTAAATACTAAAATTTTAGAACTAAGACTTGCCATCCAGGAAAGAAATTCAAAACACATGAGGTATCAATGGAATCCCCTAAAAAAAAGATATAATTTATTATTGTTTCTTTAAAATAAGCCACAATCAACCTTCAATTCAAGCATAGAAATAATCCTATGTACTAGAAGGCTATTGCGCATATGAAATAAAAAATGGCCACACAACTAACATGTTGGAGACAAATTATTGAGGAAAAAAAGTGTGTGCTTAAAGTTATACCTAAGCATTTTCCCTTACTCTTTAGTTTTTCCCTGCAACGTCTAATAGGTCATTTATAACATGCAAAAAAAGTGAAGTGTCAGAAACTGATCTTAACTTGCTCCATAGTATAAACTTAAAGTACTACTACCCGTGAAAGAAAAATGCTAGCATATACAATTGTTATCGAAGTAGGAAAGACCATTATTTAAGTCTAAATATCTAATAATACTCTAACATGATATTTAACATTTGAAACCAACTCTAAATTTGTTTGAGGATTTTTTTCCTGGTATCTATAGAAACAACATTATTTTACAAGCGCATCTAGGAGCTCAAATAAAAAGCAAAAAGCTATTGTACCCTAGACCATAGAAAGCTACAAATCATTATAATAAAATTATTAGTGATATCTTCCTAGTAGACATATTGTACAAAATTTAAGCTTTCAACCAAGCTGGTACAAAAGTATGATAGTATTTAACAACAAGTATCTTCATGGCCCATTTCTCTCCAATTGGCTACTTTTTCATGATTTTTTCAAAAATTGCATTCAACAATTAACTAAGTGGCACTAGGGATGTGTATAGTTATCCTTGAATATAAAGTAGGGTGATTGTTGTATTTATGTGGTAAAAAGTTAAAAATAATGAAAAGAATATGGTAATGGAACAAGACAATTAGTTAAGAGTGGCTGATTTTGTGAACTTTATTCCTCACCTATTTATTAATGATGTTTATTTGTATGGTGTTCACTATTGAGTAAACTATTGATATTTTATAGATGTACAATATATGTTTAAGTTGGTTTGAAATTGAGTATAATTTCCAATGCCATAGACTCCCAACATTACTCCAATCCAAAAAATGTAGAAAAAGAAAAATAGCCATTTAAATAATGATGCCCAGTAGATCTTCCTAAGCATGCAGTTTAAGACCAATTCCCATAAACATTTACAATAACAATTTTGACAACCTTATAGCATTAAATTAGAATGCAAAAGATTATAAAAGACAATCCATTATCAGAATGAAAATCCTACTAGCATAGAGGAAATAAATATAAAAATGAGATCAAATGCCTTTTAAAGTGTGTATATTTGTTTAAATGATTATCAGGTGTCCCCATTTAAAATATAATTCAAAGTTATTTGATATCCAACTTTGAAGTGTATTTGATTGTTTAAATTATTTTATGTAAATACAAGTGTGCTTATACCAAAATCATTACTATAGTTTCTCTAGCAACAACAGACTGTCAACCACTACATCCATTAATTTCAAATTTGGCTGCATCTCATGGCATAGATTCCCTCCAAAGACATAAGAACTTGCCAAATATTTAATGTGTATTTCTATTGGCCCTCGGGTATAGTCTATATATCCATTCCAAATACATAAGCAGTTAATGTGCATTGTTGATGCAGAGGTTGTAAGAAAACCACAACAATCAGAAAAAGACCAAGGTCTGATAAGACAGAATGGGCATGGATGAGGTTACAAAAAACCACGATTGGTTCACTAGAGGGTCACTTCACTTGTAGTCAAGGAGAGAAATAAGACATAAAAGAACATTAGAGCTTGGTAACTTGTTATTTTTGGATGCTCTCAACATGAAAATACTCCCTAAAACACAAGTTCACTATCTACAAAGACTTGGTACCCCATTCACCATTACTTGCATTATCAAGCCTACAAGCCTAGTATCCTATTTTGTGGTTTCTTGACCAAAAATACTTATACCTTAACCATGTGAATAAACTAGATGCCTTTGTAGGTATCTTTTGAAAATAACTGAAACAAATATCAATATGGATGTGGGGTCTTTTGGGACAATAGCACCAACAATGGACTGCACACCAATTTAGGCCTTCAATTACGCCTCTTTTACAAAGGACCTCCTTAAAATATTCACTCTTTTGCATTAAAAAGACCACCATTAGTTTAAATTCCTCTCCAAACAAACCTTTCCACCATTCTTTTCACCTAAACCTCTCAAATGTTTTCCCAGAATTGAAGTTTGCAGTCACAGTCAAGGAAAATAAGACATTTTATTGATACTTGCAGACCTAGGGCATCAAATATTTCCTTACAAAATTGGTAAATTGCTCCAAAAACACCATTTAGTTTTAGAGGACTCTCAAAAATAATTTTATTTTTAAGTCAAAACCTTTCTTCATTTCTCTTCAAGATCCTTGCATAATTGAATCTCAAATCACATTCCTGCAGGAGAACCCGAATAACGTAGTTGTGTAGCTTATACATCAAATGGTTTTCCCATAAAATCTTATGATGATGCTTATACTTATAATTATGAAGCTAGTTAATAATTTTGTTTCATATAGTATGTAATCCCTCATATAAGCTGCATTATCAACTTACAATAATTTTTAAGGTGTTTCTTTAGGTGCATGCTCTCACATATATAAAATATTTCATTCCTCCATGCATGACATGTTCCTCATATATACATAACTATTCATCTATATAGCTTCATCCAATTAGGTGTCAAGGTGACAATACCTCTATATGTGCTTCCCTCTGAGCATAAAACTAACAAACTGTCCAATAATTTGTTGACAAGACAAAAAAGAAAACAACATCCTACTGCAAGCATAAAGAAACCAAATCCACAATAATTGTTACAAGAAATGGAGCCTTGATTACATAAAATAAATTTCTATATTGGCAGCTTTACTATTGGCACTATGTTATCCTAGAAATAACATGACTAATCTTTGCACTAAATTTCCCTATGCCATTTAGAAGACAATAGTAATATTGTAGGCATTAAATTTAGATTGATATGTGTTGCATGTGTTGAGAAATGCAATGTTGACATTTTTTATTATGATATATATTGAGTCTCCCAAAAGATGGAGCTAAATTGATGTCATAAATGTGGTCAACCTGCAAGGAAATTAATTTTCATTCCTTAGATCAATTGATGACCCATATTGAATAGTCATTAGTTGATAAGTAGTTGAATAGTCATTAGTTGATTGTTTTATGCATTCAAATAAAAAGCCCTGCTTGAAACATTAACCCATCTACATTTTTAATGTAACGTATGGATGTAAGGATCACTCAAGCATGGTATGCTATAATTTGATTTTGTTTATTTTTTAAGTAGGCATTATTTATAGTTGGGAGGAACAATAGAACTGTATCAACATTGTTTCATCGATAGCTTAAGGGCTTGTTTGCAGTGTTTGGAGTCCATGAAATTAATCTTGATGAAATTCCTATTTTCCCATACTCTACCCTCTTTTCTTTATTCCAAGGTCATATCCTTTTACAGTCTATGTTTACTCTTCATTTCCTTCTTTGAGATACAGTGCAAGGCACATGATGCATAAGTGCTAGATGCATTTATTTCTACAATGAGTCTGATTGGCTAGATCATGTCAATGAAGATTTTCAAGAACCATATGATACATATATTTTGGATACTAGAGAAGGTGCTGCTATATACTGCAGACCTTCTATTTCATTGGGTAAAATAGGATTGGGGTGCTGGATTAGTCAGATCTTTCTTTCGATACAATAGACATTTGAGAGTTGGTTACGTCTTGACTTTGTTGCAAAATACAACAATGCTATTTGCATGTTTGGAATTGGCTTCAGAATTATGGTGATGGCCACTTATCCCATTTTATGAGTCCTCTCTGTACCAATGACAAGGATTTATTTTATTTATTTTTAGGCTTAGCATGATTTTATAGGTAGTAAATATTGTTCATTAAGTCTCATCATGTACAAGAAGTTATAATTTATAAAGAATATTTAATGTACATTAAAGATGGAAAACTCATCTACTTACTGTGAAACCTTTTGCATTATGTTGTGTTGATCATGCCTAAGTTTTTCTTATGAATATTAATAAATCCCTTTAGCTGCAAGAGTACAACTTGTTTAGCAATAGCCTTGTTGGGAATTTGTTGTCAATAACTGTTGATAGAAGTTCAAGGTATAATTTTATGAGAATGAAATGCTACAGTATGAGTCTAAGTTTCAAAAAGAGCAAGAAGGTACCAATATACTAACTAAATAGTGGTAAATTATTCCAATTGTTTAACTAAATGGTGAATTCGTTATCTAATGCAAGCTAGTAGTGATATGTCTAAATGAGGTACGTCTTGAAATTAAAAGGTTGTATAGTATCTCAGGATTACCAAAACCAACCAAGAAGGATGCATTCTTGATTTTCAAGTACATAAAATAACATACAAAAATTAATAAAAAAACAAGTTTCAATCTAAGATCTCAATGCAAAGGGAATGAGCCTTCTCAAATTTCTACAAATCCATCCTTCTTCAGTCCCTTTTTATTCACAATAAAGTTGGCACCAATAAAAATACTGGAGGAAAGTGCAAGAATTTATCCCCTGACATTGTCTGAAAAAATTCTAGGTGAAGGGGCTAAATCCCGAGGTAATTCTTCCATCTAGAACTTGTCCATTGTCCTGTCAATATTTTTATTTTCCCAAATGTCTAATTGGGAGCCAAATTAACTTGATTTTCTATCGTGAATATTTTCAGTCTCAAAATTTCATCAAACAAATCTATGTCCTAAATAACAAATTCAATGATTAAGGAATCAATACTAATAAGGCTTCATCAATCACCGACACTTCAAATTTACATTTGCATCCTTGACCATATCATAAACCAATATTTCTGATTTTCTATTTTGCTTGCAGAGATAGTGGGAACTCTCCAAGATCCCCCCAAATTTAAAATATAATAAATTGGAAAGGCCTACTGCTAGTATGTTCAAATTATTCTCAAGTGATTCCACCATCGATTTGCATCCCCGCCTATGTTAGAATGAAAACTTTGAAAACAGGGTATGCACATCCATCAAAGCATAAAAAAAACATGGCATTCCTATAAAAAAATGTGGTTTCATGGCTTCCAATAGTTTCAGGATATGCACAAACACGATTTGTTGAAAAATCTATAGAAAATTTCAAGCAAATGCAATTGGCAGGTGTAAAGCTAGATTCAACAGTCTCTGCTAGCATTCTCCGTGCATGTGATAAATTTAAAATTTGGAATTAGGTATGGACATAAATTAAAGTATAATGAAGGTGGAATTATATCAAATATTATGATTAGAAATATTCTGGTACATATGCATGCAAAATTTGGAAGCACCTGTCTCATGATATGCAGGAGTGACTAGAGAGTATGACCTACAAAGAAGAATTTTTAAAAAACTATTTTTTTTTTGTTTTAAGATACATAAAGATTTTAGAAAAGAAAAATCCAAAATATATTCTATGGTTTTAAATATTTGATGATAAGTTTTTACAAAATTTCAAGAAAATTCAATTGGAAGGTGCCAAATTCAACAACCTTTGCCAAAATCCTCCCTGCATGTGTTAGAATGGAAGCTCAGAAAAATAGGGTATGAACATCTATCAAAGCATAAACAAAACATGGAATTTCTGAAAAAAAATTGGTTTCATGGGTTCCAATGGTTGCAGGATTTGAACAAACGAGATTTGTTGAAATTTTTATAGAAAATTTTAAGCAAATACAGTTGGCAGGTGTAAATCCAGATTCAACAATCTCTGCTAGCATCCTCCCTGTATGCAGTAAAATGGGAAATTTGGAACTGGGTCTTTCTTATCTAATGATTTTCTTTGATTTGGGATCAAGCTTCTATTGGAGTTTGGATATCACAATGGATTGAGGATATTTTCCTTTCATGGAGTAATCAACCATCATATCATAATTCATTCCATTGATCCTCATTTTATTCATTTGCCTTGGTTTCAAGTTTTAATGTTTTGTCTTTGAGAAAACCTGGCTTTAACATCCCATTGGAGAATTCCAATAGAAATGAATCCCTGAACATATTGTAAAGATTCATTCTTAGCATTGTTTTTGTTTGGAATATGACTCTTCATCATTTATTATGCATTTATAAGAGAAACTTTGATCTATAAAATTCTCCTTAATGATAATAAATCTCCAAAGTAGATCCCTTTATGTCTACCCTTGATCTTCATCATTTTAGTTATTTTCTTTGATTCTCTTAGGGTTTTGAGATATCTCACTATATTTGTCACGTCGTTATTTTATCAATTGATATATGTTGATTTCCCTAGAGTTGCAAAACTAGGGCATTATTAAAATTGTATGATTTCTCATGATTTCATTGAGTTTGAGTTTTTACATGATTCCTCGTTCTAAGGCTTGAAAAGTAGGTTCACTTTCATTGTTTCAAACTCATATTGCAGATAATTTTTTTTTTAATCTATAATGAACCCTAGCCCATGTATTTCATTCCTTTTATCTTTCTTTAGCACAAAATACAATTTTCAATAAAGGATAGGGCCAAGATCTCGCTTACCTCTAGTCGTGAAAGTCTTTAAAACAAAAGAAATAGCTCTAAATGATCTCAGGTTCATTTAGGTAGTCAATATTGAAACATGAGCGACCTTATGAGCTCCTTAATGTTCCTTGATCTTCAGAATAAAAACATGGTGATAATGACTTGATATAAGGAAAATATTCAAAAATGAAATCCAAAAGCCAAACAAGAACAAAACAAAATGAGAGTGAGGTAGAAAATAATATTAAACAAACCTGAGTATCTTCTATTACATAGCCATGGAGATTAGAAGTCTATGTCACCTGATGCAGTCAGGAGAGTAGCTATGGAGGACGAATGCATGCCATGAGAGCTGCCATAATGAAGCACATAGGAGGCTTCAAAATGGGCTTTCCAGAGAAAAACCTCTTGTAAAAAGTGCATATTGGCTTAAGGAAAATGATTAAAGTTTCCCTCTAACCCTTTTCACGCTAATTTTGTTTTGGCTCAAATTCCCTCCAAAATCATACCTATTATGTGGAATTAAGGCCTTTACAAATTTTATTAAAAAAAATAACATTTACATTGTTTAATATTGTTAATCATATTTTTAATTATTAATAAATTATCAATATTTTTAACTTTGTTTTTAATTACAAGTTATAAATTATTAATTCTTTAACCATGTTTTTAATTATTTTAGATTTACATTCTTTAACTTTTAAATGGTCATTTATCTTTAATTTTTCAATTTAAGTCTATTTAAATAGTTGTATATACTAAGTACGAGATATTTTCTAGAGCAGGTCAAATTATTATATTGCTATTAGGATTCAATTGTGTGGTTTTTGAGTCAAACTCATTGACCCATGTTTCATGGGTAGTGGTTCACAAGAAGGAAATTAGCTGAGTTTGTTCAAGTGTGAGGCATACACATCCATGCTAGTGTGTGTACAAACTATCTGAAAACCTTAGATGGAAAAAAACACATAAGGATTATGACAATATATCAAAGTGAAGGGTAATTTGTTGATATAAGCTTCTATTTGTACTAAGATAACTGAAATGTTAAAGATTTTGTAATGAGTAATAAAGGTTAAAAAATGCAAATGTTAATTTTTTTCATAAAATATGTGAAGGCCTTAAGACTATATCGAGAGGACGCATCAATGTCTTCCACGCAATAGGTATTTTTAGAGCACTAAGCCACCAAGACAGCCGAATGGTTCACTTATAAGGTAGGGGTGCCATGAGGGGGGTGACTTAATTAAGCTCTATGGATTATGATCAAATTCAAAAGAAAAATGAATAGAGGAGTAATAGTCATTTTTTTTTTCATTTTTTTTTTATGACTAAATATTTAGTTGTTATTTTATCTGATGACCAAATTAGTCATTTATTTAGTCACTTAGATGAATTTTAAAATGCAACCTTAATCTAACGATAATAGTTACCATTTAGAGATATTGGCAAATAGTGGCCGGAATAATGTTTGCACAAGTCTATTGGCGAACACACATTATTGGTGAAATGCAACTCTTAAGAATATAAGTATATGATATTATTAAATGTTAATGTGTAAAGGAGTATTAATCTTTCATTTAGTCATTTTTATTATAAGGGTGACTAATTATTTAGTCATTTATTTTGTCATTTTAACCGATGACCAAATTGGTCATTTATTTAGTCATTTTACTTGATGACCAAATTGGTCATTTATTTAGTCATTTTAGTTGTGATTTTACTTGATGACCAAATTGGTCATTTATATTTGTGAATTTCAAAAAAAAAGGTAGAACATGATCATTATAGTTACTTGACTAAATTTTTTAGTCACTTGGTCATTTATTTGTCCAAATTCTACTAGTGAACTAATCTCAGTGCACCCATGTTTATGATAGATTTTGATTCAACCAAAAGTATGTTTGGAGATTTGGCTAAGTTTGGTAGTGAACATAACTGTTTTGTAGTATTTAGTGTTTGGTCCAATGAGTACTCCCTGTTTGATATTTTGAGGTTTGAACCTAGATGAAGATTTTAAATGTATATTCTATCATATTCCAGATTCATAAGGTCTAATGTTACATTGTGTATGAGCTATGAAGACATGTGTAGAAACTTTTGGTAAAATAATGAAGAACAATAGAAGGGTGTAGTAGATCCTTATGTGGATCTAGAAAATCAAATTTTGTGATTGATTTTTGTGTTCAAGGATGATTGTTTGACTTGTGGGATAGCGTGCTCTAAATTATTTTGGTCCACATTGAGATTTTCACATAAATCTTGCCGACTATTATATACGTTTCATTATTTTGTAAAGTGTTCTTGGAGTCGACTTGAAAATGATTAAATCTTATGTAGTGGATATATAAGATTGATATCCTCAATCATTTTGGTGTCTGACATATATGTGAAGTGTGGATAAATGATGATTTGAGATCAGAGTCAGAGCAGATAAGAGATATAGTATGAAGTGTATGAAACCACTATATTGTGCCTAATTGGAATTGTTTTGTCATTCGTAGATGATGCATATAAGTTCAATCCATCTTTGATTTTTTAATCATCATATATGTAGTAAGCCTTTTTTGTATTTGAGCAGTGAGTTCTAGGTAGTGTATGTGGTAAATTTGGCCTTGTTAATTCACCATACACTTCAACATAGTCCTTCTTCACTAGGTACACACAAGACTGAATATGAGATTATTCGTCCTGTCTGCCTACATGATTCAACTGTTGCCTTCTATCCAGATGGGGTTTTCAAAATAGCTCTTAGAACGAGAGTCTCACAACCATGGACCAATCTAGGAACAAAGGATTTATCTCCATGAATGAAATACAATACAAGATTATTCTAAGAAATGAGAGATCTAAGATAATCTAAGACATGATTTTCAATGCAATTATTCTAGAAATTAAAACTATCTTATTGCAAAATGATATTATTCTATATGAAGTTATGACAATAATTCAGTATTCTAACAATGCATATTTTCTCCAGGGGTTTTGAATGAGGAATGAGAGTTCTTTTATAGACTCAGAGATGATCATAATAGAAACTTTCCTCTTTGAAATAAAACAGATAGAAAAGCCAGTTCAAAATAGAAAGCTTTATTCAAAAGAATACAATAAATTATTTTCTCTCTGCTTTAACTGTTTTCTTTCTCTAATTTAATTATGTTTTATTTGAATTTAATTGTTTTCTTTCTCTTTAAAGCATAATTAATTCAAAGATTCTATTTCTGAATAGAAAGATTTTTGAGAGAATATTCAATTAATTAAATAAATATGACCTCATAATTGCTTTTTCTCAATTATCTGAATAATTAAATTAAATTATTGAAATGAATATATTTATTTAATAATTAAATATTATTTAATTCCTTTTTATGTGTCTTAGCTAAAGAGGGTGAATTTAATTTAATTAAAGTGCTAGGACTTTATAATTAAATTAATTCAATCATAAGGTTTGTTTAGCCAATTGGTATTTAGGAATTAAATATAATGTATGATTAATGTAGATTTAGGATTTTCTACATTTGACACTTAGGTCGAGTAAAGTCATTTAAAACTCAGAATTGCCTAGTACAATAAGACTTTGATGATCTAGAAGAATGACAAATGCTACAAAATTGGTTAGGGTTGCAAGATGTCAATTTTGGGGTGTTACATTTTTCCCCTCTTTGAATTGATGTGCGAGCAACGCATTGATTCAAAGAATAGTCTGATGCCTGAAGCACAAAAGAATAGATTTGACCATTGATTGATGCAAAGATTTTAGAGCCATCTCTAGAACAGAGCTTGACTCTCCAAAGTCTAGGTTAGGTTTCCAAGACACCACTCAAGTAGAGTTTTCAAGGGTCATCTTCAGAACAAAGCTTGATCCTCAGGGCTCCAGGTTAGAATGCCCCGATACCTAATAGATTGATATCTTTCACAAGACTGTCCTTAGAATGAGGCTCAAACTTCAGGAGTCAGGGTTAGATTGCCCCGATACCTATCCCAAAAGATAATCAAATAGACATTTTAGGACTATCTTTAGAACGAAGCTTAGTCCCCCAATATCTAGGTTAGATTGCCAAGACACTAGTTTAGATAGATATCTTTCCCAAGGCTATCCCCAGAATGAGGCTTAACCTTGAGGAGTCAGGGTTAGATTGCCCTGATACCTATCTCAAAAGATAGTAAATACTGCTTTAAGACTATCTCCAGAATGAAGCTTAGTCCCCCAATATCTAGGTTAGATTTCCAAGACACTGGTTTAGATAGATATCTTTCACAAGACTGTCCCCAGAACGAGGCTCAACCTTCAGGAGTTAGGGTTAGATTGCCTTGATACCTGTCTCAAAAGATAGTAAATACTACTTTAGGACTATCTCCAGAATGAAGCTTAGTCCCCCAATATCTAGGTTGGATTGCCAAGACAGTGGTTTAGATAGATATCTTTCACAAGATTGTCCCTAGAACGAGGCTCAACCTTCAGGAGTCAGGGTTAGATTGCCCCGATACCTGTCTCAAAAGATAGTAAATAGTGGTTCAGAATCATCTCCAGGACGGAGCTTGATTATCAGGAGTCAAGGTTAGATTGCCCCAATACCTGTCCCAAAAAGATAGTTTTCAAGAATCATCTCCAGAACAGAGCTTGATCCTCAAGAATCTGAGTTAGATTGCTCAGATACTTAAAAGATGACAAGATGTAAGGAACAAATATGCCCTTGTTGATTGTGGAGTATCCAGTTTTGACTGTGAGGTATGAAAAACTGAACATGCCTCAAGTGATGAGAACTTTTGAAAATCAGATCAGATTGATTGAAATAGATTCAATGATGTAATCATCCTACCCCCTTGGGAGCGAAATAGAAAGATGACACGTCATAATGATGATGGAGAGTGAAAAATCAAAGATAGATGTTGAGTCAGAGATCAAGAAGAACTCATAATAGATTACGAAAGAATTTAGAAGATTTAGGATCAATTTCGAGTGATTTCAAGGTCGGGTTGACCAAGTTTGACAAGAGTTGACCAAAGTTGACTAGAGTTGACTTTTGAGAAAAAAAGTCAAAGAATTCAGAAAATGATGATATGATAACATTCTGACAAGAAAGTGACATCAGAAAGTTGACTGCAAAAGTGTCTGATCGCGTCGGTCCCAAAAATTTTAAAATGCAATTTTGAGCTATATAAAAGTGTCAGATTTCAAGTTCGATCATGAAAATGGATTCAGAGTGGTAAAATTAGGTAGTGGTGCAATTTTTGCGCAAAATGGAGCACTTTGAAAAATTAGGTCAAAACCCATATAAGGATGAAAAGGGTCATTTTCAAATCATTTCAACCCTTTGACTTTTGAGAATTGAGCTCTAAGCTAAAAGACAAAATGGTGGTCCCCTACAGCAGTCATCGTTTCGAGTGATCCAGGAGACATAGCCGGCCTGCAGTGTACAGACCTCCTGTAAGTAGTCAGCAAACCTCTCTGTAATTCAAATTTCATTTATTTCAATCAATTTGTGCTCGTGTTTCATGTTTTTGAAAAGTTGAGTTGCGGGTCTTCGTGCGAAGAAGTAGTTTCTTCGCGCACCCCGTAGGGAAATCTCACATGAAGAAACGATGTTTCGCACCACTCGATGCGGAATCTCACGTGGGAGAGTACCCAGTTTCACGTGAGATACCCCTTTAGAGGGTGTTTTCTCACGCAAACATGCATTAAAGTTCGCACAAAATTCCAATATCGAGCGATTCGAAGAACTTCTTCGCGCGAAAGAGAACTTCTTTGCGTGAAATTCTGCTCCTTCGCATGAGAAAAAGTTGTTCGAATGAGCATGAAATCAGTTTGCGTCGCATCCAATAGCTTTTGCATCAGTGTCGCTAATGTTTGTAGGATGTCTTGAATGCTTGCTTATCACATTATGCTTTGATTATTGTCGACTATTGATTGTGCTCTGTTGTTTGTATGTCTTGCAGGTTGACTTCCCAGATATAGCATTCAGATCTCATCATCTGGCTATCAGCAGATTGATATCTTAGTTAGATGATGCTGAGATAGCACATATAGGCACTTTGGGATTGAGCACATTATGTGATGTACCTAAGATTTGGGTCAATCACGAACTGTTGGGAGCTTTGGTTGAGCGTTTCCATTTAGAAATGAACACATTTCATTTACCACAGGGGGAGATGACTATTACTCCTGAGGACATATACTAGATCTTGAGGATACTATTCCACGGTGTCCGAGTTGAGTATGAGACATGACCCAAGTTGGGCACAGCAGCTCTGAGAGAGATCTTTCAGGATGACCTTGTTATGGGCAGAGCAATCTCATGGGAGGATCTGATTAGCGAGTACGGTCTGACCCACAGGTTGCCCGTGGTTCTAGCATGCTTCTTGGGGTGCTACCTGATGCTTGATCATGGATAGCATGGTTTAAAGTGTGGTTGGGGGAGGATGTTACAGCTGATGATAGCATGACTGTGACACTACGGATGGGGTCAGTGTATGCTAGCACACATGTATCATGAGATGTATTAGATAACCTATCGGGAGGCGAAGAGCATGGCAGCGGGAGTCTTTGTACTACAAGTATGGGCTTGGGAGCATCTTCCCATTACCAGGCCTATTTTTGAGGATATGAGGCAGCCATTGGAGCCATATATTTATCAATATAGGGGGATGATTACCCAGCCTGCATTGGGTAAGGTTGATCAGTGGCGAGCTCAGCTTGACGATCTAGCAACAGTGATATGGAGGCCTTGGAGGTTGACAGAGGCTTGGGATGACGCAGCAGAGCAGCTGAGTCATATGTTTTGTTCCCATGTGATGATAGGTCGCACCATTACTGTGATTGAGAGATTATCGTAGAAGTGGGTATGGTGGCAGTTTGGTTGCCCACAAGACATCTCCCAGGAGTATACAATTTATGCTCGATTTACCAATGAGCTCAGGAGAGGCTGGGGGATAAAGTTGGACCAAGGGCGCATGATGATAGATATCCATGTATTGGTCCTAGTTTAGTGGGATTACCTCAGAGATGTAGCAGATGCTGGCATGACTGCCGAGTATAGGGAGCACTTCATTACTCACCCTTTTTTGAGATTCACTAATCTTGTGGGTATAGTAGGCCAAGGGCACGTGGTACCCCCACATTTTGTTTAGCCATAGGTGCAGAAGATGCAGATGCCTCCACCATAGTAGAGGGCACATTCGGGGTTACAGCAGGGTCCCCAACCTAGGATAGTACAGGTTGACATCCCCGCTCAACATATGGGGATGGATGTTGGAGCTAGCAGCAGTGGTAGCACCAGAAAGTCTCGGTGATGGCCGACTGCATAGATTACCGAGGAGCAGAAGGTAGCTCCACAGGAGGAGGGACAACGGGATGATCCTATGCAGGAGGATCAACCTACACAAGATACAATGTAGGACCCATAACGGCGATCTCAGGAGAGAGTGAGATAGCTCACAAGACAGGTGGGAGATTTGACCATCCAGGTAGCTGTGCAAGATGTACAACTACTAGATAGAGACCAGGAGATATAGGATCTATGAGAGTAGCTCTGGGCAGCACAGGAGGAGGTACGGTATCAAACAGCATGGGCGACTTACTATTATGCATCATACATAGGTGTGGTGCCTGACGAGGCATCTCAGGTGGCCAGATTTTTGAGCTATGTGAGAGGGTCAGAGGGAGCATAGATGGCACCTCCACCAGATAGGGCCCCACCTCCACCTCCTCTAGGTGACGAGGGGGAGGACTAGAGTTCAATTTTTGATAGATAGATAGAGATGAGATCATAGGATGTATCTGATGCATTGGCATCCTTGTATTATATCACCATTTTGAGATAGATCATGCTCGAGTTGCACCATTTTGTATTTGTATCGACACATTATATATATATATATATATATATATATATATATATATAT
>MU226028.1:1980763-2003372 GCA_018584345.1 Thuja plicata
GTGTCATGTATGAATTCCATGGAGAGAGCACCAAATTCTCTCAAATGGTCTTGAGGGTCAGATGTACCCAAGTATTTGTCATATTTAGGAAGTTCAACTCCTTTGGGAAAAGGAGGCATGTGAAGATATTTGTCAAATGGGAATGGAAAGATGCTTTCTAGTGTGAATTGTGTGACAGGTTTGTCTTTCTCTTTCAAGAGTTGAGAGAGTTTCTCTCGCATAGTTTGCATTTCTTTGCACAAGCGGGAATTTTTTAGTTTCTTCATCTTTCTCAACAAGTGTTTCTAAAGCATAATTAGAAGGTAACTTAGCCCCTTGATTGGCTAGTTCAAGAATGTATTTTTCTTTCTCCTCAGCTAGTAGAATTCCCATCATTTTACAGAATTCTTTGTTAGCATGAGCTTGTGCAATCTCTTCTTGAGTGATTTCAACTTCTACATCGTTAGGGGGATCTTCAGAATGGGACTTACCCCAATTTCTAAAGAGGTCAGTTCTGATAACCTCACCACTTGATTGATTATGATCTACCATCTTTCCAAAATGCAAGGATTCGAGGTGTAAAGACTTGGTATGAAAATATTGAGTGTTCTCTGAATTTGGGTCTTCTTGGAATAAAGGATTTCAAAACTTACTAAGATCCACAGGAAATGACCATTTAGTGTAAGGTCATCATACCAGGGAAGGAGATCGAGATGATTCCTCACTAGATGTAGCCGGTAATGGTGTGGAAAGCACAGATTCATCTTGATTGATTGAAGGAAATTTTTTGCCACTTTGAGTTGTGATAGTCATAGACAAAGTTTTGAACAAGGAATGTGAACCAGGACCAAACTTGAAACTGTCTCAAAGTAATTGCATAGAACGTGCCAAAAGGTGAAGTATCCTTGGTGCAAATCATCTAAGATAAGGCTAAAACAAGCCAAGAGATGACTGTTGCGACACAAGGCATGACGACATGGATGAAATAAATCAAAAAGACATGAGACAAGACCAGTTTGAGAAAGAATCACGTAGTTCTCAACCCAAGAAACCAAGTTTCAGACTGTGTGAAGACAGATGGAGGAAAAAAAAAACCAATATCAGAGACCAGATTTGACAAAAGTACAACTGACTGGCAGATTTTAGCTCACTATTTTGGATAAAAGACTCCAGTTTTGCGTGATGAAATGCTCTGTCGTGCAAAGTTTCTCACCAAACCGCATGAAGAAATGCTCTCTTCATGTGAAGAATGACACCATTCGACAGAATAAAAGAATGACAGAATAATGACACTATTGCCAAATGTCGTGCGATAGTATAATATGTATTGTGCAAATATTCTCACCAAATGATGTGAAGATTAGGAAATTTCACGTGAAACTATGCAAATGTTGAAAAAAAGATGTTTACAGAATCAGACTGTTAAGACCAGTTTGCATTTTCCAAGATGAAATCATGCTATTTTTCGACAGATAGTTCAAGTTATAGATTGTTTTGGACATGTTCAAGATTGATAGTTTGTGTGTTTTGAAGATAGTTTCGATTGTTCAAATGATACACCCACGCAAAACACATTAAACAAAATGTTTGTAGCACCAGAATAAGATCATCACAATCCTAGGATAGCCAGGACAATATTTGTTGAATCCCCACTTGAACCAAAGTTTAGCTACGCTTACTCTTAGCAGATAACTTAGAAGCTTGGAAGCATGGGCTCCTCCTTACATATGCACTCACTTCTCAGGCATATTAAGCTTCGGACCCCAAAGGAATTGCTTCCCAAAGGGCTGTTATCTCTACTAAAAGCTATAAGAATGTGGGGTGTCTTAGTCGGTCTCTGACCTTTCGCGCCAACAGATAGAAGGTTTTTGGAAAACTAGAACAATAGTTTGTAGTAAGGACATCTGTTCAGGTGGTTGTGATCAAGTCATTTTCCCAATAAAGGGGGCTCTCCAATCCGTTCAAAGCAAGGCTTTCACCTTAACGATGTCGGGACTTTAACGCACCACTAGGGTACTGGAGGAGATTTTGGTTGCCACAATGAATTCACACCTGTCTATTCTGACATTAATCACAATAGCATTTTTTGTATACCGGTTTGGAAGGGCTTGGCTTTAGCCTGTTACTGGTTGGGCATCCACTCTCACCGACTCTGATAAAGCTCTCAGGAGGTAGCCACTCTAGAAGAATCACATGAATTTCTCTTACACCCAAGATCCATAAATGCAAGGGGAGAGGATACGTTCATGTAGTTCTTAGGATTACAATCTAAAAAACACTTCAATCATGTAAGACAATGATTCATTTTAAACGCCAACCGAAGAATGTTTTGACTACCGAAAATAGATATAAGAAATTGTGAAAACATGCAAGGTCTTCGACAAACCTCCTACAATAAAACCCATTAGTAGTTTGTGATGCCTTTCTTCATATCAGTATCCTGCAACAAACATGTCAGAAGTTTATGATGGATTTACTTTGTCTCAGTGTCCTGCAAACCATAGTTATGCTATTTCAAAAGATAAAATCAGAGAAGCACAGATGTTAGAAAATAGCAGGTGGTTAGAAAATCGAGATAATGAAATATCAAAATGAAAGCTCTGGTCTATAATTTCATGTGATAAAGTATGCTAGATCACATGAAGAATCACTGTAAGCCATGTGAAGAACAAGAAAGTTTGCGCGAGACGTACAGAAAGTTCGCGTGAAATTAAAATAGAACTTGTACAGAAGTACGGACAGAATGCAAAAAAGTGAAAAAGATGAAATGAAATGAGGCCAGAACAAAAATGTACCTTCCCCATGGTGGGTGCCATAAATGTATGTGGTAAATTTGGCCTTGTTAATTCACCATACACTTCAACATAGTCCTTCACCAGGTACACACAAGATTGAATATGAGATTATTCATCCCGTCTGCCTGCATGATTCGACCTGTTGCCTTCTATCCAGACGGGATTTTTGAAATAGCTCTTAGAATGAGAGTCTCACAACCATGGACCAATCTAGGAATGAAGGATTTATCTCCATGAATGAAATACAATACAAGATTATTCTAAGAAATGAGAGATGTAAGATAATCTAAGACATGATTTTCAATGCAATTATTCTAGAAATTGAAACTATCTTATTGCAAAATGATATTATTCTATATGAAGTTATGACAATAATTCAGTATTCTAACAATGCATATTTTCTCCAGGGGTTTTGAATGAGGCATGAGAGTTCTTTTATAGACTCAGAGATGATTAGAATAGAAACTTTCCTCTTTGAAATAAAACAGATAGAAAAGCCAGTTCAAAATAGAAAGCTTTATTCAAAAGAATACAATAAATTGTTTTCTCTTTGCTTTAACTATTTTCTTTCTCTGATTTAATTCTATTTTATTTGAATTTAATTGTTTTCTTTCTCTTTAAAGCACAATTAATTCAAAGATTCTATTTTTGAATAGAAGAAAGATTTTTGAGAGAATATTCAATTAATTAAATAAATATGACCTCATAATTGCTTTTTCTCAATTATCTGAATAATTAAATTCAATTATTGAAATGAAGATATTTATTTAATAATTAAATATTATTTAATTCCTATTTATGTGTCTTAGCTAAAGAGGGTGAATTTAATTTAATTAAAGTGCTAGGACTTTATAATTAAATTACTTCAATCATAAGGTTTGTTTAGCCAATTGGTATTTAGGAATTAAATATAATGTATGATTAATGTAGATTTAGGATTTTCTACATTTGACACTTAGGTCGAGTAGAGTCAGTTAAAACTCAGAATTGCCTAGTACAATAGGACTTTGATGATCTAGAAGAATGACAAATGCAACAAAATTGGTTAGGGTTGCAAGATGCCAATTTTGGGGTGTTACAGGTAGTAAGCCTAAATGCATGTGCATTCTATTTTGTTAACCTTTAATAGGGTATAATACTTCTACAGAGTATTTTCATTTATGGGTTCCATCCCCACCATGGATTTACCTTGACCAAGTTTCCACGATAGAAATTATCTTGTTATGGTGTTGTTGATGATTACTTTATGCTTTAAAATTTTTATTCTAACGATATGTGATATATAGTTTAAGAATCAAGTTATTAAGGTTAAAAAGTACATAAAACTAATTCACATCCCCCTATTAGTATTCCTTGTTGGCAAGAGACACTACATAGATTCTTGGATGTTGTAATTAATGGAAACAAAATCAAATTTCACATGCACATTATAGTAGGAGATCATACTAGAACTCAGAGTAAGAATTTGGTTAAGTATGGAAATGAAAAATAGAGTGTTCTTCCAATGTGCAGTATTAGGTCTGGTGTACTTTTCAAGGTTAACATCTTTATTTGTAGATGTAAAGGAAGCATTTGGGATGTATGGAGATTCTTATTCCAGATTTTGAAGGTACAGTGATACATGGTGTGAAAGTTAAGATGATTTGTACATTGGTTTTTGTGTTTAACAGTCAGAACAACTGGCATGGTGGAAAAAAAATTACGCGAACATGGTCAATTGTTTTTGGTAGGTAACTCTTATTTCAAATGATAGAGATGACTTATATAGATGCATGTGTATGTTTTTTTTGGTCTGAAGTGATTTTGAATTGAGGATTTGGCTGACATAGTCAACACATTTCACATTTCCCTAATATTTTTGAGCTGACATTGAGAGATCAATTTTTTGGTTGTGGACCTATAAGATAAATGTATTAGGGTTTGGAAATGAGTATGATAGATCAAAGAACATAGTGGATGTATGTGATAAGTGAGAAAGGTGTTATGTGAAGTTTTGGATGTAGACTTTTGAGATCTGATAATTAGATTAGCGAAGAGCATGGATACAATGTAGTAAGAGATACAGGTGTATTATATCAGAGTAATGTGCTTATACAAAATTGTAACTAGGAATTAGTAGATTCTATTCTAGTAGTTAAAGACTTCTTGATCATTATTGTGATCTTGTAAGGAAGTGAGCCTTCTTCTTTGGTTTATATCCCTATCTTATTGTAATTGAGCAGTGAGGTCTAGGTAGTGTGTCTGAATGCAAGTGCATTCACAAATCATTGCAAGACAATATTTCTATAGAGTATAGTCTTGTGGGTTCTATCTTTGTCATGGGTTTTTCCCCTAATAGGGTTTCCACAATTAAAATCCATGTGCTAATGTGCGATTCTTAATTTCTTTATGTTCTTACATGTTTTATTTTATTTTATATGATAAGTCATTTGTGGATCATATTAGAATTAGTTTATTGAAGTTAAAATTTATAAAACAATGATTCACCCACCCTCTCAATGTTCCCTCCTTCCAAAACTTGGTATCAGATCCTGATCCCTTGAAGGAAGGAAAACCACTTGAAGGTGATCTAGGAAAGAAGGACGGATTCATGTTTGCAAGAGAAACTCTTAATTTCCTTAGATGATATTGATTAGTCCAAAGCTAAAGTTCTAAGGTTGTAATGAAATCTCAAAGAAGCTGAACTTTTCATCAAGAAATTGAAAACACAGTTGAAGAAAGCCAAGGTGAAAAGAAGGGAACTTTGTGATTAGTTACAACAAAAGGATAGTGAGAGTTTGAATGATGAATCGAGTCAGGACTTGAAGGGAAATACTGAAGAGTGTGAGAATCTTAAGTGAGAGAATGCAGTCATAAAAAATGAGATAAAATTTATAGTGATGAGGATGACCAAGGAGATTGAAGATATGAAGAAGAATGAAGAGAATCTCAATGAGTCCTTAAAGGAAAGATCAAATGAATGTAATAGACATTTTTCTAATCTGTAGGAGGCTAAGGAAATTGAGGAAGAACTAAGAGATGAACTTGTGATTGATAATGATTACATGGAGAAGTTCATGATTATCTTGTTATCTCTATAGAGTATTTTGTTGTCATTAGTTTAGAAAAAGTCATATGAGTCAGAAGATTCAATCTGTGAAATGAAGAAAAGAAAATATATGAGCAGTCGATAATGTATACCGAGAAAGGAAGTGAAGTTGGTAAAGCACAATATACTAAACCGAGAGCACACAGTTTACCAAACACCAAGTGCATAGATAATACACTGAGTTGATAGTTACTGAGTACTAAAAGAGAAAGTTAACTGAGTGAAGATCAGTTACTCTACCGTGTTACTTAAGTGATTGTAAAGTGATAAGGACACATTTAATACATTAACACAGTATTAGTTGTGATTTTGCAATGCACAAAGATGATTTTGTTACACGATCAATGATCAAAATAATTCAAAGAGAAGATCTAAGGAGAATATTAAGCGGTTAATCAAAGATTGTTATTTCTAAGAAAAACACCAAGTATTGAGGTAAAAGTGACACACTCACTGAGTAGAAAAGAAGATCTAATGGTTGAAATAATTTACCAGTAACCTAATGCATAAGATTAAGAGGCATTAATTCTTATACTTAAAAGATGATTTAAAGAGAATAAGAGAGATGACAGAGAAGAAAGAGACAAAGTACAAAGAAGGTTGTTATTGTAGAACATAGATCAAATCAAAGAGCACCGAGTTGATATCTTGCTACAACAAAGAAAATCTGAGTAGTATTACAAATTCTAATTGAGGTAACACATTATTTCAGAGCACATAGATTCTGATCAACATTTTTAATTGATGCATTATAGCAGAAATTTATAAGTTGTTAATACTATTGTTTTGAGAGCTATCAATCCCAATCTTGGGTAGATCTTAACCGATCTGATATATGTAAAACCTTTAACAGGGTATATCTCTAAGTGTAGAGATTGTAAAATCCTCTAACCAGGTAGACCTAACAAGTCATTGTATACTCTTAACTAGGTAAGATATCAAAATGGCTAAACTATGTAAGATCTAACTAAGCACCCATTATACTGTAGTTAGTGAAGGTTGTGGACCGTCATCCCCACCGCAGTTTTTTTCTCGAACCAAGGATTTTTGCGTAAAAGAAATCATGGATTTATGAGTTCTTTTAATTGAATGGTTTTATGTTATGTTGTATGTTTTATTTCAAGTTATTGAATTCAATAATCAACAGTAGCAATATACAGTTTAAGTTATAAAAGTTTTTTGAGGTGTTGATTCACCCCTCCCCTCTTAGTCCCAACTTTCCATAGTCATTCCAACAATTGGTATTAGAGATACTAATCTTGAGTTATAAGGTTTGACCACTTGAGAGTTTAAAATCCCATTCATGGAAAGTTTTAGATAATTCAAAAGAATTGATGTTCTTGAATCTGACTTGGAAAGTGCAAGAGAGTTAATCATTGACCTGAAGAATAAACTTGAGAAATCTCTAAGGGTTAGACTAAAAATTTGTGATGAACTAAAGGTTACACAAGAACAAGTTGATACACTTGAAATAACATATGAAGGAAGTGTTAATGATGAGTCCAAAATAGCTATAAAAGAACTACTGTAAATGAATGATACACTTACCAAGCACTTGGACCTAATAAAGATAGATCTTGAAACCAACATGATAAGAATGACTGAATTGATTGAAGGAAAAAGGATTGATGTAGATGAAAAGAAAATAGTTGAAGATGATAAAAGACAAGTTGAAATCAAACTATTGAAAAAATATAACGAGATCATGAGAATGACCCAACTTCACTATGACATGACTGATCAACTTCTGAGTGAAAATCAAGATAACACTAGAAAATAATTTGAGAATCAAGCACTAAAATCTGAATTGAAAGAATGGAACAAAGACTGAATGTTGAGAAAGATGCAAATGCAATACTAAAAATAAACGAAGAAGCGCTAAAATCTCTAGATCAACTATTTAGGAATTAGAAACAAATAAATGAAAAACTAGGTATTGGATTCAAAGAGGACAACACCACCAAGAAAGGGGAATTGTCAAAAGAATAGAGAGATGAGAGTACTGCATCCCCACTAAGACAAAAGAAGCCAAGTTGTAATTATTGTGGGAAGCCTAGACATACTGCTAATGTCTATAGGAGTAGGAAAGGTAAATCAATGAGTATACCTAAGTTTTATGGTTATTGTTTTATATGCAATAGGTATGGACATTAAGCATTTGAATGTAGAACTAATCTGTCTAACAATACAAGGAAACATAAGTTTGATGGTTATTGAAAGTACTGTAATAAGTTTGGACACAAAGTTGAAGAGTGCAGAATAAAGAAAAGAAAAAACAATTGGAAGCCTAACCAAGAGAATGCTAAAACCAACCGAGCAGGCATTTCTATACCATGGGACTATAATTCAAGAATTTTATGTTTATCATGTGGAAGATATGGACACAATGCTGCAAATTGCATGTTGATTCATGGGAGGAACAATAGAAGAGAATGGAGAAATCCAGGCATGCCATGTTTTCATTGTCATAAGGTAGGACACCTCGCCAGGAATTTTATATACCGAGGTGAGGCAGCTACGACTGAAGATGAATCTGAAGTAAAAGCCCCTACTACTCTTGAGGAAATTTGAGAATAAATGAATAGAACCTAGAGGAGAAAGACTCAGGATGAAGGGACATCATCTGAAAGCATAGATTGCACCATCTCTACCGAGTTGGTTGCACCATGCTCCACCTAGTTGGTGAGAGGTATGTAGGAAATGCATGCTTATAATAAATCCTACTCCAGTTCCTAGAAATAGAATTGAGATTGATATCAACATATTGAGATGCAATTGGATAAGTTGTATATGTTTTGGATGAATATCATTATATATAGCTATTTTGTTTAACTTGGTCGATAAAAGTAACTATTTAGTTGGTATAAAGTTAAAAGGGACTCGACAAGCACATTTAATGAACATTAATAAAACCATTCAAAACCCTAATCAAGGAAAAAGTATAAATAGGTCATTTTGAAAATAATTTGAACCTAACATTTACATAAGAACATTGAGAAAATTCATAGAGCGACTATCCCAGGCGAATTCAAGCGTCTACGAGGTACTTGTGAATCTTTGCAAGATTTTTAAGAAACATTGAGATATTTTCCGAGTTGAGTTTGCAAAGTCATGGTTTATCAAAGCATGCCCTAGTTTTTTTATTCAAAACATTTGAAGTTAGTCATAGCACCAAAGTTACAGACACCTATAGTTGTGATGGAAGTAGAACCAGTAAATCTGAAATACAAATTACCCCTAGCTATAGCCATCGAGATAGATATTACGGGAGTCCTATCTTCGATACTGCCAAGAGTTATATTAATTGAAGATGTACGCACATTTATACATTGTAAGATCGAGGATTTGTGTAAAGAAGAGATAGATACATTATTCAACAAGTTGGGCCAGAATGGGAAAGTGAAGGACAAGCATATTCACATGGAATTAAAAGGTTTGACACGCACTTTTCACTTACCAAGTGATTTTAAGCTAGAATGGATAAGAATGGTACTCAGTTGAGTACATGACCAATTCATGTGGTTGGATGAACCTATGAAGATCACTAAGGATATATTGCATATCATTACTAGATTCCCCATCAGAGACAAGCCCAAGGCCGATAAGAAAATTGACAAGGGTAAGCTCACCTAACTTACTAAAGCATAATAGGATGGTAGAGGGATGAGAATATCCATAGTGACAGATCCTGAGTTACAGTATGCTTGCAATATATTATCATACCAAGTGTTCCAATCATCCTGAGTGGATAGTGTACCATGTAGAGAAGTGGATTTGCCATACAAGCTAGTAAAGAAAGGACTTAAATTGGATGTATGTGAAATCTTGCTAAAACAATTAGAAGACAATATGAACACAATCAAGAAAGAAAAGACTAATACACTGAAGTTTGGTTCATTATGTTGGCAAGTGATCAATTTGGGAAATGTGATACACTTTCTGGTTGTCATTTATGGCAACACATCTAGGTTTAAGAATGATTGTTTTGAAGTCAAGTTTTGGTATGTCCAAAATTGACTAAATACAAAAACAAAGATATAGTATTATTTTGGATATTGAAGATAGAGATCGATGAATTAAGGCATGCGAGATTAGTAGAAGATAGTATGGAGTATGTGTTAGAATAGTCCCAAAGGATAACTGAGAGGGGGGGAGTGAATTAGTTATCAGTTACTTAAGTCATTTTTACTTCTTTAACTTTAGTATACAACAAAGTAAATGCATAATCAGATAACACAGTACTCAACACACAATTTGATTACGGGGAAACCAAATGGTAAAACCCCGGTGGGAATTAGCACCCACAATAAACTATACTTGTTTGTAGTAATCCCTGTTACAAGATATTTCAACCCTGTTAGGAGTTGTACAATACAATGGAATAAGTATAGTGACCTGGTTAAGGGTCAGACCCTGTTAGGAGTCTTTTATAAATAACCCTGTTAGGGGTGGTGGACTCACTGTCCAAAAGCTCACTGCTTGATGGTGAAGGCTATAACCTTCTGTATAAAAGATATGCACTATATCTAATGATGAACTATAGATTAGACCTATTGTCTTGATCAGTTCTAGTGTATTACAATCTTTCACTTCTTCTTCACATAGACACTTGATGAATGAACCAACTTTGATAATTTGCTATGTACATCTTTCTTCACATTTCGTATCATTCACACTTAGCGTATCATAATTGAAATACTATAAGTATCTTCACCAAATTAGAAGATGATGTCGGCTCTTAGAAACACTTCATCAATATCTTATTCAGCTTAAATAAGCATGCAAACAATATTAAGTCCATGCAAGTCAATGCTGAAGGGATGCGACACTTCACTGAGTTGGCCTCACCAAATTAACCATAACTTTGCAATCATCTTGAAACACATTTGGTGCCTTTAGATTTATATCCTCAACTCATAATTAATCATGAATATACACACGCATATCCTGAAGATAGGTGCAACTCATAAAACACATTATATACATCGGCCCTAGACCGTTATACTTCCAAAAGTGTAACTACTAATAACAGAATTGCATAACTTTACTGAAACATCATATCTGGGTCTACGTGTATGAACATAACATAATAAACATGTCAACAACATGTATCTATCCACACAAGTCTTCATTTCATCATTCAGATAAGTTCATACAGAATTACTACTGTGTATTATATGTTGTCATCAATGACAAACATACAAACAATCAACTCTCAGAATCAAATCTCCAACAATCTCCCCCTTTAACATTGATGGAAACATATGATAAAAACATCCTCTGTTCATGGTGTCCTCTTTCTTTTACAATCTTCTCAATATCCTCATCAAAGATTTCTCTAAACTGCTGCAGTTCCTTTGTCTGTAATTTTGTTCTATGTATATACTCCCTTGGAGTATATGCTCCCCCTTAGTACATACTCCTCCTTACTATATACTCCCCCTTTGACATCAATGGAAAAGGGTGCCATATTATTTTTAGGTATAAGTACTACTCCAAAAGTAGAGTAGTCAACCATTCATCAGTCACTTAATGACTGATGTCTTTTGCTGTTTCTTCTAAATAGACTTAGGAGAGGGAATTACTCCTAACTTCTCCCTGAGATACTCAAAAGTATCCTTTGATAAGGGCTTTGTGAAAATATCTGCCAACTATTCTTTAGTTCTCACATAGTCCAATTTCACTTCTTTGTCTGCAACCTTCTCTCTTAAGAAATGATACTTGATCTCTATGTGTTTTGTCTTTGCGTGCATGATAGGGTTTTTAGACATGTTGATAGTGCTAGTATTATCATAATGAATAACACTAGGATAATCAACCTAAATGCCAAAGTCTTTAACCATCTACTTGATCCAAACCATAGTTGAACAATTCAGTGCTACTGCAACATATTCAACTTTTGCTATTGATTGAGAAATACAGTTCTTCTTCTTGCTTATCCTAGAAACCAACCTGTCTCCAAGGAATAATGCTCCTCCTGAAGTGCTCTTTCTATCATCAATACAACCTACCTAATATACATTTGTATATACATGAAGCTTTACATTCTCTGATTTAGGATACCATAAACCATAGTCTATAGTTCCCTTTAGATATCTGAATATCCTTTTGACTGCCATTAGGTGACTCTACTTAGGTTCAAATGCAAATCTTCCAACAATGCCAACTACATTAGATATGTCAGGTCTAGATTGTGTTAGATAAATGGAGTTTACCAATCATAGATTTGTACAATGTCTTATCAACTACTGTGGAGTCATCATCTTTTGAAAGCTTGCTTCCTATTATCATGGGAGTGCATACTGGCTTACAATCATCCATCTGAAAGGTCTTCAGTATTTCCTTCACATATTTAGACTGATTAATGAATATACCTTTATTTGTTTTCTTTACATTTAATCCTTAAAATTATTTTATAGGACCAATCATACTTATTTCAAATTCATTCTGCATTTCTTTTGCAAATGCTTTACTGAGCTTATCATTACCCCCAAAGATAATGTCATCAACAAATATAGCAACTAACAATAATCCATCAGGTGTTTCTCTTGTGAATAGGTTATAGTTTTCTACTCCTTTCTTGAATCTGATCTTGGTAAGATAACCATGAAGTCTCTCATACCAAGCTCTTGGGGCCTATTTAAGACCATAGAGTGCTTTCTTCAATTTGCATACCATGTTTGGTTCCTTTGAAAGACTAAATCCTTCAGGCTGTTCAATGTAGACTTCTTCATTCAAATCACCATTTAGAAAAGCTGATTTTACATCCATTTGATATACTTTAAAGTCTTTGACTGTCGCATATGCTAAGAACAACTTTATGGCTTCCATTATGTTCACAGGGGCAAAAGTATCAGTGTAGTCTATTCCTTCTCTCTGCGCATATCCCTTGCATACCAATCTTGCTTTGTTTCAAACTACTATACCATCTTTGTTCATCTTGTTTTTGAATACCCACTTTGTTCCAATCTCATTTTTGTCACTGGGTCTGGGGACCAATTCCCATGTGTCATTTTTGATTATCTGATCTAATTCTTCTTTCATTGCATTCTTCCAATTAGAATCATTACTGGCATCTTCAACACTTAAGGGTTCAATCTGTGAAAGTAAACATACCTCTTCATCCATTTCTAGACCTTTTGCTTTAGATCTGGTCAAAACACTCCTACTCTGATCTCCAATGATGTCATCTTTAGAGTGGTATGTAGATGTGAATTTTGGAACCTTAGGTGTATCTTCTTCTTCTATAGTCTGTGATTCTTCTCTGCTTGATTCAGGGTCATTACATGAGACATTAATGCAATCAAACATTTCTTCAATAATAGTTTCTTTGTTTCTAGGTATGGATTCATCCTCAATCATAGGTGCATATTCATAGCATCTTTCTTGAACCATAAAATTTTCATCAATCTTAACATGAGTGCTTTCAATTATCTTCTTTAGTCTCAAATTGAAACATCTATATGCTTTGCTTTTAGTAGAATAACCAGAGAAAATACCTTCATTACTCCTAGCATCAAACTTACCAACACCATCATCTCTCTTGATGTAGCACTTGCTACCAAAGATTCTAAAGTACTTTACTCTAGGTACATTTCCAAACCAAATTTCATAGGATGTCTTATCCACGCCTGGCCTCAATTGGGTTATGTTGATAGTATATACTTCTGTGTTCACTGCATCTCTCCAATAGGTGTGTGCAACTTTTCCTTCAATCATCATAGTGCATGCTGTATCAAGTATGATCCTATTCCTCCTTTCTGCAATCCCATTCTGCTGAGGGGTTCTAGGTGCACTCAACTGTCTTTTAATACCATGCTCTTCACAATAGTCATAAAACTGATAAGAGGTGTACTCTCCTCCTCTATCTGATCTCAGACATTTCAGTTTCAATCTGGATTCATTCTCAACTTTAGCTTTGAATATTTTGAGCTTCTCAAAGGCTTTAGACTTCTCCTTTAAGAATGCAACCCACATCGTCCTAGAAAAATCATCAACAAACAAAATGAAATACCTTACTCTGTAGTATGATCTTGTTTGAGTAGGACCACACAAATCTATATGCACTAGGTCCAATTTGTTCTTAGCCGAGTTCTTCTTTCTTATGAAGGAACTCCTTATATGCTTTCCCATAACACATTCCCTGCATATTGTGTCAACTGATCTTGCAATACTTGGTAGGTCTCTAACTGCCTTAACATTGCTGATCTTTACTATATTATCAAAGTTGATATGACAAAGTATCTTGTTCCATAACCAACTATCATCCACCTTTGCAACAAAACAACTTACATCAGAATTAAGCTAAAAAACATTACCTTTTTTTTTAGAGCCTAATGCAATCATGTTTCCATCCTTGTTGTTAATGATGCACTTGTTGTCTTTGAACTCTAAATGATAACCTTTGTCAAGTAGTTGTCCAACACTCAACAAGTTATGATGTAATCCATCAACACATAGAACATCATCTATCTTATTCTTTCCATCCAAAGTGATATAACCTCTGCCTATGATAGGTTTAGGAGTGTTATCTCCAAATCTAACCATACCAAATTTGTACTTGTCTAACTGAAAAAATCTATCTTTGTCACCTATCATATGATGAGAGCATCCACTGTTAATGTTCCAATCAGTTCTTATGTCTGCTTTGGAAAATAGGGCTAGCTCTTGTTCTTCTTTTTCATCTACAATGTCCATTTCCTCAAGCAACCTTTCCATATCTTTAAGGGAAATGAATCCAATTTCATCTTCTCCTGAATCTTCATCGGTTACACCTTCTTCAGCATGATAACATTCCTTCTTATATTTGGGTTTGTAATTAGATCTAAACTTCTTGACTCTTGTGGGACATTTAGATGCAAAGTGACCTATCTTATTACATGAGAAACATTTGAATGGAAGTTGTCCTTCATATTTACCTTTTCCTTTCTTTTCTCTTCTAGCAATCATAGAAATGATTTCTTCAAGTTCTTCATCAACTTCTTTCTCACTATGACTAGGAATATGTAAGGATTTCTTACCATGGACGGAGGCTTTGAAAGCTATTTCCCTTTTAGGTTCAGTCTTTAATCTTGATATCTCAAATGTAGAGATTTTGTTGATTAGAGTATCTCTCTTGAAGTTTTGTGAAAATTGTATAGTTTCCTCTAGAATATTGATCTTGTTTTCATAGTCTGATGTCAAAGTAGTTAGCAACTTGTCCATTATATCTTCTTTTGATATTTCACCACCATTGTTCCTAATTCTGGATACTGCTTCATTTATCCTTTGATTGTAAGCTCTAATGTTCTCTTTAGGTAACATCTCAAGACTATTGTATTTCTTCTTCCATGTCTTCTTGCGTGCATTCTTTGCTTGAACATCTCCTTCAAACATGTCTTATAAATACTTCCATATGGTATATGCTCTATCAATGTTCTTGATTTTAGAAAATTGACTATTAGATAAGGCGCTAATTAGGGCTTCTTTGGCAATTACATTATGTGTAAATATGTCCTTTTGTCTGTTGGTAGCATCATCCTTTGCAAGGTCTTTTAGAGATGGAATTACAACCTCTTGTGTGGAAATTTCAAAGATCTCAAATCCAATACACTGTAGATGTGTTATCATTTTTTTTTTCCAATCCAAATAATTCTCTCCATCAAACTTAGGTCTTTCTTTTCTAAAGTAAGACATATGATCTACCTTAAGCTGTTAGGCTTCTTCTCCAAGGCACTTGGCTCTGATACCAATTGTTAGAATAGTCCCAAAGGATAACTAAGAGGGGGGGTGAATCAGTTATCAATTACTTAAGTCCTTTTTACTTCTTTAACTTTAGTATACAAAAAAGTAAATGCATAATCAGATAACACATTACTCAACACACAATTGGATTATAGGGGAACCAAATGGTAAAAATCTTGGTGGGAATTAGCACCCACAATAAACTATAATTGTTTGTAGTAATCCCTGTTAGAAGATATTTCAACCTTGTTAGGAGTTTTACAATACAATGCAATAAGTATAGTGACCTGGTTAAGGGTCAGACCCTGTTAGGAGTCTTTTATAAATAACCCTGTTAGGGGTGGTGGACTCACTGTCCAAAAGCTCACTGCTTGATGGTGAAGGCTACAACCTTCTATATAACAGATATGCACTATATCTAATGATGAAATATAGAGTAAACCTACTGTCTTGATCAGTTCTAGTGTATTACAATCTTTCACTTCTTCTTCACATAGACACTTGATGAATGAACCAACTCTGATAATCTGCTATGTACATCTTTCTTCACATTTTGTATCATTCACACTTAGCGTATCTCAATTGAACTACTATAAGTATCTTCACCAAATTAGAAGACCATGTCAGCTCTTAGAAACACTTCATCAATATCTTAGTCAACTTAACTAAGAACGCAAATAATATTAAGTCTACGCAAGTCAATGCCAAATAGATGTGACACTTCACTGAGTCGGCCTCACCAAATTAACCATAACTTTGCAATCATCTTGAAACACATTTGGCGCCTTTAGATTTATATCTTCAACTCATAATTAATCATGAATATACACACACATATCCTAAAGATAGGTGCAACTCATAAAACACATTATATACGTTGGCCCTAAACCATTATACTTCCAGAAGTGTAACTGCTAATAACAGAATTGCATAACTTTACTGAAACATCATATCTGGGTTTGCGTGTATCAACATAACATAATAAACATGTCAACAACATGGATCTATCCATGCAAGTCCTCATGTCATCATTCAGATAAGTTCATACAGAATTACTACTGAGTATTATATGTTGTCATCAATGACAAACATACAAACAATCAACTCTCAGAATCAAATCTCCAATAGTATGTCTAATATACACCTAAGATCGATTTGGTTTTGGATAACTGTATGGAGAGGTATGAGGGTTTGAACACTAACAGATAGTAGAGAAAAACAATACCGAGTAGTTGGACAAAAACAAAGAATAAAGGAGCAAGACTTGGACCCCAGGAAATCAAAGACATATTTTTGTTCTCGATAGTCTATGCTTTGACTATGCAAGAGCGTCGACTATACATTTAATGTTTACTATATTAATTGTATTATGTAATGAAGGTCGACTTGACAATGTTTGTAATATTTTTTCTGAGAGCCAACTTTGTAAAGTTAAAAGGATATATATGTAAGTTATTTTTGGTAAAGATAGAGAGTAGTGAGAAAGTGAAGGATATGCAAAGCAGACATGCGAATGGCAGAGCAGAGAATGGCAAAGCTATAAAGGAACTATCAAAGTATTTGTGATGCTTGTTTTTTTTCATCATTGAGAACCTTTTTGTAACAGAATTACATTGTAAGAGCTGCAAGCTCATTGGCCCCTAATAGGGTGTTGTGAAACTTTAACAGGGTTGTTATTCCTTTAACAAGGAAATGTAGTATGTAATATTCAGCTCCTAACAGGGCTAGGTCTCCTAACATGGACAATATAATTTAGTGCATGCTTGTGGGTATCATCCCCACCGGGGTTTTCCCTTTGGCCAGGGTTTCTTCATAAACAAATCATGCTGTTATGAGTTCTGTGTTAATTTTTTATGTTCTTTCCTTTACTGCAATTGTATGGTTAATGATCAAGTGGTTGAAGAATTTAAATAACTGTTATATTACTGATTCACCCCCCCTCTTAGTATTATCCAATCCTAACAATTGGTATCAGAGATTTTGCCCCTTGGAGAGAAAGTCTAACAGTTTGAGGGAGATCAGAATGGATTTGAATGGTTTGTAGGAGAAATTTGAAGCTGCACTTGAAGATCTTGACAATGCTAAAGAATAAAATGGAGAATTGACGTTCAACCTTCGAAAAGCTGAGAGATTCATAAAGAAACTGAAAGAAAATCTTGAACTTTCCAAAAGTTAGAGAGAAGATCTTGTGGTCCAAATAAAAGAAGATTCATATGAGGACAATTCATATGAGCTGAAGCAACTGAAAGAAGAGATTGAGACTCTGAAGCTTGAGAACAAGAATATGGATAAAGAAATGTAGATATAGGAGTATGCTAAGAAGAAAGATGAAGAAACCTTGAACAATGCATTGAATCAAATGAAAGATGAAGATGGAAACTACAAGAACAAATACTTGGAACTGGAGAAATACAATCAGATTGTGAAAGGTGAACTAGCTGAAGCAAAGAAACATATTGAGAAAATTCACACCAGCAGTGATTTGATTGATGAATAGTTAGACGAGCAGAAACCTAAAGGTGACATGACTAGTATTGGCTTCAATGAAGCTGAATGTTCAAAGAATTAGGAAGAGAAATCGGTAGAGAATATTAATGCTGAGAAACCATCTATTGAAGAAAATGAAGAGCAGATCAGACCTTTCAGAGGTAGATGCTTTGGTTGCAATAGATTTAGACACATGAAGAGAGATTGCAGAGGTAATGCCCCTTTTAGAACTTTTTTTGGTTATTTCTTTAATTGTAATGGATATGGGCACAAGAAGACTGAATGCAGAAGACCTAATCAATTTGGATATAGACAAGACAATGGAAGAGAACCTACAATGAAACCTACATGCTACAAATGTAACAACATTCAACACATTACGAAGTGTTGTAAGTTACAAGTTAATCAAGAAAGAAGACCTCCTATATGTTACAAATGCAATAATCTAGGACATATAGAAAATTTTTGCAGGTATAATGGAGTAGACAACAGAAGAACACCACCTCCTATGAATTCACAGAAGAATGGAAATGATACTGGCAAGAGTATTGTAGATGTGAAGAATGATTTTGAATTTTTTTTTAAGAAAGCAGAAGACAAAAATAGTGGTAAGAAACTAGTGAGACATCAGTTCAGGGAGAGTCAGTAGATGCTATTGGATCTTTTCTTGAAGGTAGCAAGACATAATTGACCTAATTAGCCGATGATGGCCTTAGGGGAGAATTAAATGCAACACATCAGAATCTATCCTTCCTTGCAAATCATGTAGTGAGCTCATGCGAGCTTGGGAATATGTTGAGCCAACATTATGGATCATATATCTAAGAGCGCATCATCAACTGACTTGTATATTTTGATCGTGAGATTCAGTAGCTGACTAGATAGTTTGGAGTGAAAAAGATAAGTCATAACCTAACTTGTATAAAGCACTATGTTATGATCTATTTTTCTATCATTTGACAAGGAGCGAGCTGATGAGATCAAAGAGAAGAAGTATTCAAACATTTCTACACCTGTCGTGCATGATCGATTGAAGCATAAACTCAAATTTATGCATCTGAAAGGTATTCTACATTATCTTAGCTATGGATGCACCTCTAATTTTGGATGTTGTTGATCGTCCTAGATACAAATTCAAGAAACATCCTTATAAGTCATGTGAAGAGGATCCGGACGGAGCATTTTCAAAAACCCCACATGGCGTACTACATGTAGAAGATATTAGGGCTTACATTCACTATAAGTATGACACATTGGAAGACAGAGTTATATATACAAAAATTGAAAACATGTTTGAAAATGGAATCATGAAGGAAGAATGGAAACACATTAGTCATTTAAGTATAATGAAGATTATGGACTTGTGCGACTTTGATGAAAATGAATGGTTTAAAATACTTATGAGTAGGGTTCATGACCAATTCATATGGATTGGTAGACAACCTATGAAGATATGCAGTGACCTAATTCATGAGATTAGTGGTCTTGATAACACTGGAGTTGTACCCGTTGCTGAGAAACATGTTAAGAAGGAAGTTGAAACCCTAACACACTCGAAGTGGGACATAAGGGCAATGACCATAAATGATATTTTTCAACAAGATGTAAGGTTCATGACCTAATTCAGTATCAATTGGAGTTATTATGATGGCATGGAGAATGGTAAAAGAAAACACACAGTACAACCTATGCGAGGTATTGGCACAATAATTCCTTGAGAATGTAAAGCTTGTGAAGAAAGACTAAACAAAAACCTTCAAATTTCGATCATTATTGGTAGACATGTTCATTCATATTGAACATAAGTTTCTTGGTCTACACCCTAGTGGCTAGAAAAACTGGAGTTCCTACTGGTATTTTGATTTCACAGAGTTACAAAAGACAAAACACTACTTGGGTAAATGGAGAACTATTTGCAATGATCAAAATTCTACAAAGACAAATCAAGAGTAGATACAGAATACATGAGGACATTGTTGAGAAGTACAAGGACACAATTTGTTTTATGGTTGAAATAGACTATGTATGTTTTGAGGCAGTGACCCCTAGAAAGAAATGGTGTTACCCTATGGGCTATGAAGTGAGTTTTGAAGTACTCACCATGCAAGTAGAACATATTCTTGCATCATAAGTTGATACATCAAAAGAGAGATGGGGAACATAAGAGGAGAAGTCAGAGAAGGTAAGAGAAGAATAATATAGAGGACAGAGGAAGAGAAATATTGCTAATCTTATTCGTGAATGTGGAGTAAAGGCTGGTCTATCTGAGGAAGAAATGAAAGATATGAAGAAGAAGATGGCATATAGATCCCTTGGAGTAGCTAGTGGAAGAACTAATGCCCCTTCTACCCCTAAAGTAATTATGGTTGATAAAAAACCTCCACCATAGCAACAGGTAGAACAAGTGAAGGAAGTTACTCCTAGAGTAACTAGATCTAGTATGTAGACAAAAGAGAAGAACGTAGATGAAGAAGAGAACAAAACTAAGAAGAATAAAGCATGGAAACCTGACATTAAAATGATGGAGAAAAGAGCAATTGAACAAGGAAAATTGGTTTTAATTGATAAATATTATGACAGATATGAAGAAGAAGATAAAATAAAAATTGAAGACATTGTAATAGAACACATGCTTAGTTTCAAGAAGACACTTTTGGAAGTTGAAGGAAGCATACCCTTATATTTGTATGCAAAATTGGAAAGAAGAAAGCGTTTGGCACAAATTGAAGATGATCAGATTAGAAACAAAGAGATTGATGACATGCTACCTGTGTTATCTATACAAGAGAGATACTATAGTCAAAGAATTGAAACCCCTGTTGAGGAAAAAGACAAGATTACTAAGGATAATGGCGAGGAAATATGATGAAGTGACTAAGGAAACTTAGAAGGCACTTGAGAAGATACTGTTGAGAAATAATTTTGTCAAGCCCCAACCTCCTAAGATAGATTTACCTACACAATTGGGAATGGATGACAACACAAAGGAAATAGAGACTAATGATGAAGAGAGTAAAGAAGACACTGTTAGAATAATAAGCAGAAAAAATCTAAATATAAACACGGAAGAGAACACAAATGACACAGAGATTTAACGTGGTTCACCCAATCCCTGGGCTACGTCCACCAACAGTGAGTCCAATATCTTTATTATTATCCAGCGATTACAATCTGAAACCTGCAACTCAATACCGTCACAAGAAGCTATGAAAATCCCTCATACAATTAAATCTCAAAACCCTAAGCCATTTTCAAAAGCATATTTGACCTAACCTAATTAGGGAAAAAAATACTCTGACTAATAGAAAATCAATGGTCGACCCTTTACAATATTATCAAGTCATTGTTGGCATCGAGGGGCACTGTCCCTTGACCCCACCCTAGGGCACTACCCCATAGGGCCCCCACAAGGGGCGCTACCCCTTGACCCCATCAGGGGCTCTGCCCCTTGACCCCGCCTAGGGCGCTACCCCAAGACCCTACAAGGGGCTCTACCCCTTGACCCTGAGTTTGGGGCCAAAATATATATGTCTAGGGGGAAACCGTGCCAAAAGAAACTGAGTCTGATTAGGCTCCACATACATAATAGACACTACTGTAGATTTATATGTTTCTGGTGTGGTAGTAACACTAGACCCCTAACAAGATGAGAAGGACCCTTTTGCAGGAACCATGGACACTTCCATTGTTGATGAACCTGAGAAGGAAGAGGAGAATAAGGAAGATGAGTAGAAAGAGGATGAAGGACAGAATACTAAGCAAAAAGAAGATGAGAAGGAAGAGGTAACTTTACCATCTAGCTTGATGTTGGCAAGTAGTAATGTAAATGTCGATAACATGGATGAAGATGAACTGGTGAAACTAGCATTCACCGTACTGAACAAAGCAAAGGAGAAATTAGTACAAAAAGGAGATAAGAAAACAAATGTGATTTCAAGAGCTATTGATATTGTGAATAAACTACTTCTAGTATGCTTAGTATTCTAGAACAAAGATGATATTGAGAACTTGAAAGTAACACTTGATGAGTTTGATGTCCATTTTGAAAATTTGCTGAAGACTGCAGAGGAGAAAGTAGAGAAAACAATATAAAGAGAAGAGCTGATAAAAGTATGCAACTCCATCTCATGGGACTTAGGAGTTGTGAAAACTTGTCTAATAAATGCAAAGAACTGCATTACACATGGGAGAAAGTTATTTGGTTACAACATGAATCCTATCAGACACATTCAGAATGTTGAAGATATTATTTCCAAGGAAAGAGAAACTTTGAATAGGTCAATGGATGGTTGTGAAACATCTTCACAGACCACTATAGAGTTAGACATGTTGGAAATATTCAGGATTAACAGAGTTACTGAGAGGGGAGGGGTGAATCAGTAACACTTAAATCTTTTAATACATTTCTGAATTTTTATATTCTTTAACCATTCATTCATCTAATCTACTGCAACCATGAAAATGTAAACATTCATAACACATAACACAAAGATTGGTAACCCAGAAACCTTCCAAATAGAAAGTAAAACTGGGGTGG
>MU226028.1:2034771-2069828 GCA_018584345.1 Thuja plicata
TAGCTTAACTAGGAGGCTTTGTAATACTTGTTCTTTCATTTTCATAGCTTAGCTTGCATATTCATCTTAATCTAGCTTGCATTGCATTTAATTCTTGATTCTTGAGGATATTGGCATTTTTTCCCTTGTCTTCATTGAATCTCCCATTGCATGGTTTACTAGCAAGGTTATAAGCTTAATAGCTCTAGCTGAGAGCATTCTAAAAACCCTTGCACTCCATGCCTAGGGAGCTATGGATCAATTTTTGAGACCTCATTCTTGAGTGTTCTTGAATGTAAGGATTCATAGATGTGTGACACAATTATAGCACATAATATCATTTTAGGAGAAACCCTTTACAAGCGTTCTTATGATGGATTACTATTGAGATGTCTTAAAAAAACTGAAGTACCTGTGGCTTTAGCAGAAGCTCACTCTAGTTCTTGTGGGGGAATTTTTGGTGGGAAATATTTGGTTAACAAACTTCTTAGAATGGGATATTACTGGAAAACAATGGAACAAGATTACTTTACATTTGTCAAGAAGTGTCCTCAATGTCAACAACATGGTAATTTAATTCATGCTCCTGCTCATGAGCTTCATAATCAAGTTGCTCCGTGGCCTTTTAGCATTTGGGGTTTTGACCTTATTGGAAAAATTTCCCCAGCTTCTTCTCAAGGATATACCTATGTTCTCACCGCTATAGATTACTTTACTAAATGGGTAGAAGCTATTCCTCTTCGTTCTACCACTGCCAATGTTATCTGTGATTTCATCCTTAATCATATTATAGCATGATTTGGTATTCCTTCAATGATAGTTTTGGATAATGGTACATATTTTAAGAATAAAGAAGTCACAAAATTCATGGAGAAATATCGTATACAACATAGATTTTCTACTCCTTATCATCCTCAATCTAATGGTCAAGCTGAAGCATCGAATAAGGTTATCAAACAAATATTAAAAAAAAAATTAACAAACACGCAAAAGATTGGCATACACAACTTACCTATGCCTTGTGGGCTTATCGAACTAGTGTCCGTACAGCCACTGGCACCTTAGCTTACAATATTGTTTATGGAACTGATGCCATCATGCCTTTGGAATTGGAAATACCTTCTTTACGTGTTTCATTTCATGGGATCATAGAAAAGGATACTTTCTGGGAACAATGATTACAAGAATTAGAAATGTTAGATGAACAACGCATAAATGCTTTGGAACACATTAAAGATTATCATAAATCACTCTAAAAAAAATATAATCATAAGGTGATTGAATGGAAGTTTTCAGTAGGTGATTTAGTCCTATATGAGAACCAAAGAAATGTGAATGCTTTACTAGGTGAAAAAGGAAAATTTAGTCCAAATTGGCTTGGACCCTTTGTTGTAATTGAGGATTTCACATCTGGTGCTTATAAAATTGCTAATATGAATGGTGTTCCTCTCAAGGAACCTATTAATATTATGCATCTCAAACAATATTAACCCTAATTTATCTTTTCTTTCTTTATGTAAGTATGTGTTCCTTATAGAATAATTATTTTATAAGTTATGTAAATTAGAATGCATTCATACATTTCTTCTTTATTTCCTTTATTAAGTTTTATGCATGGATGAAAGTAAAAGTAATCAATCATAGAACTAATTTCTTTCAAAACAAAGTTTTCTTTATATTTAAAATTTTTAGAGTTTGGTACATATGTGGCACAAGTGCCATATCTATCAGTCTCTCTCCCTATGCTCTGAAGGTCGGTGGCTCCCAACTCTCTTAGATCTATGATGTGAGGTTGAGGATCTCGGAATGGTAGTCCATGAGCAACTCCTTGACATGCTCATCTCCTAGATCTTCTCTCGGGCTCTCTCTAGGTTGGCCATCACTTTCTCTTCTCTTTCTTTGCACATCCTCAACTCTCGCTGAACACATAGGAAGATATCTACATGTCTTCCGAGATCCCTTCATCCTGCAAGGGAATCTCTCTTGTTAGCTGGCAGTTGATAGGATAGGCATGTATCCTTTAGAACCTCAGATACAAAGCTCCTCCACTCTGCTACACTTCCTGCAAAATTCAAATATAAAACTTCTTTAAATCTCTATTCTAATCCAAATATTTATTCAAAAACATTCTAATCAACTATGTCATACCAAGATCCCCTGCCTGGGCATCACAAAAGGATCTAGATGGTGGGGGCATGGAATGAATTCTCTCTCCTCATTCCCTCACTTTAGGCCTCGGTGGTGGTGTCTCTGTATGCACTCAAGGAGGTCATTGTGATCTCAAGGGAGTAACATGGACTGCCTGAACACTGGTCCCGGTATTGTGGTCTGGGGGCATCTCCTTTGCTCTCTCCTTTGCTCTCTCCTCTGCTCTCTCCTCCTCCATAGGATCTCCCTCAAGGGGAGGCTCCTCCTAATCTCTCAGATCCTCCTCCTCTCCTACTGGTATGTCCTCTCCTCGGTGGTTCCTCTCCAGACCTGGATCACCTATGGGGTAGTCATCATGAAAGATAGGATGGGTCCCTTGTAAACTCTAGTATTTGATATACTCTCTGCTCACACCGGCATAGGATATCTTGGGGGCTACCTCTATATCCTTTGTCTCATCTATATCACTATCCATGATATTAGCTACTGTTGGTCGATGTATAGCGCCAAGTCTCTGATAGTATCTCACCGGGTATGCATACCGGGGTACTGCATGAGGGACTTCATGTATCAAGCCAAACTACCTCATCACCCTATCATAATAATAAGGCATCACGACATGCTAGGTAGGGCCCTCTAGCAGCTTGTGCTACTGAGTGTCTCAACTACTGTGGGGTGTCGAGCCACTCCATCATCTAACAATATGGTCTCCAAATCACATCAACCCCTGGTATATGGTCAAAGCATACCCTCTAATAGAGGATATCTCCGTGCTGCTAGACAATAGCCAGCGGATATGCATAGGCTCTTAGTGCACTCACATCTATCATCATAGGAGTACCCTATGGTCATGTGCATGCATAGTGCTCAAACATCCACACCTATAGTAACATGCACATTGTAAGACTCTCCCGCTGAAATCTCGCCAACTGACTCAACTCATGATAAAGATGAGCCAACATGTTGCGGCTCCATGAGATAATGACTCTGTCACTCTCCATCCTACGTATGAGATGTGTGAATGGTGCTGGAAAAACTATACCCTTTGTGTTGGGCACTACAACCAAGGCAACAATACAAAGCATCACCCTCCATACTAGAGGTGTCAGACTCGCTAGAATGGCTGCTAATGAAATGTGATCTGACTGAGTCTACAACTATGGCACTCATCCCAAACAATACTCCATATCTACAAAAATATCCAAAGGACCCCGCAGTACTCTCAATCTAGCAGGCTCACCTCGGTTCGGAAATCGCAGGATCTTGTACACATCCTCCAAGGTGATTGTGATCTCACCTGATGGAAGATGAAATGAGCATGTATCCTCGTCCAATCTCTCTATCATGGCTGATATCATCGATCAATGAAGCCTCAGCTATGGTAGATTTTCCACCCAATACAGTCCCAAATCTCTCAATAACTGAGTCTCCTCTGGCTGTAGCTCAGAGACACTCCCTTTGATAGATAAGAGTAGCCCTCTGAAGGGATGCTCTCGTAGACGAACTGGATCCTACGAGCATAGACATGAACCATATCAGAACCTCTAAATTAGATAAGTTCAAAACCTACTTGACTTGGATAGGGTCGACCTTATTAGGATAGGGTTGACATTTATGGGTTAGGGTCAACCTTTAGGGGTCAGGGTCGACCTTTAGGGGTCAGGGTCAACCTTTATGGGTCAGGGTCGACCTACTCCCCAACAAGGAAAGAACCTTCCCAGACAGGGTCGACCTTAAAGGGTCAGGGTCGACCATACTAGGTCAGGGTTGACCCTCTTGGGTTAGGGTCAACCTTCCCTATAAAAACATCAAAATTTTAATCACAAATACTAAAAACATGTACTTACCTCGGGCAAAGGTTGTCTACTAGCTAGTCGCAGGACCTCCATACGGCTCGCTTGAAACTCTTCTCTCTTTGGCATCCTATCTCCTTGCTCCAAATTTTTAAATGGTAAGAATGAGGAGGTAAGTATCTCTTTCTCCTATTTATAGGCTGTAAATTAGGGTTTTTCTAAGGTTTCATCTTGAATTATTTAGGTTAAATTTGAATTTTCCTTCTATATGCATTTAGATAGACATTCACTCTTTTCATCATAACTTGAGTTTGGTAGCTCCATTTTTAGTGCCGTCAAAAGTGTTGGATTTTGATTTAGATACCTAACCTCTTGAATTAGTTTGGGAAGGTTTAGGAAACTTCTAACTAGTTTAGGAAAGGACTTTTCAATATCTTGCATATTCAGTATATAGAACTCACCTTATCACCCTGTTTCACCTTCCATGAATTAGTAAGCCAAATTAGGGGGGGCATAAGGGGATTTATATACTTCTCAAGATCATCATAGTAAGATCTAGGTGTTATTTGGATTTTCATTAACCTTGTGTGCTGCAAGTTGCGGATACTAATGGTTTCTTGGAGGATCTTCACATTGAGGACTTGGCTATATCCTTTTTATACTTTATGATGTTTTCTTACTTTAGCTTGCATATTCACGTAGTATCATATCTAATATAAAGTGTGGGATAAATTTATTATCTTAAAATGGAAGCACTTCCATTTGGATGAGTTTAGCACCCTTGTTTAGTAGGTTTGCATAATAGATTTGCATTTTTACATGTTTAGGTGAAATTAGGGTTAGGATCTTATGGATCCTCTTGGATTTTTCCTCTCCATGGCTCTTCTTTCTAGGTAGGACCTATGTATTGGTCCTCCTAGGCCTCATCTTACTCTCTCTCTAGGCCTTTTAGGCCTTCTCAACATTTTGACTCATTCCCCCACCTTCCTAGGTCCCCGATTGACCCGGGAGCCTTTCTGTCACATCCTGCTGACCTGCCTGAAATCTCAGGATAGGGCCGAGGTTGACCCTATCCTAGGATAGGGCTGATTTTGACCCTGTCCTAAGTCAAGACCAAGGTTGACCCTATCCTAGGATAGGGCTGAGGTCGACCCTGTCCCCTGACAGGTGTTGGTTCCCGTTTCCAGATCTGGAGCTTATCGAGGTCTGAAACTTTTAATAGGTCCCTGGGTTTGGGTGCGGAAGTGTTTTCTCTAATATTTGAGTTATTATGTTCCCTCATTGGTTGGTGATTGTGATTGGACCATGATTCAAGGTGATATTTGGATTTGGATCCATTACATTGCCCTAGGAGGCCTATATTGAAACCTCTATATAAACACTCTCTTTTGCCTTCATTTGATCATGAGATGAGACGGGAGGACATGACATGATGGGACATGATATGATGGCATGATGAAATAATGAGGCAAGCAAGTAAGAGGATGATATAGAAGGACAAGCTAGGAGGACATATCATCATCTTCAATCAAAGCATTCTTCAAAGACAAGTTATTGTAGATCTTCATTGAAGCAAGAAGGCTTTCTCTTTAGATCTACCATTTTCAACATTCAAAGGACATTATCATGGGGTAGCAATTATGGATTGTGAGTTGACAGGAATACTTTAGCCTTGGGGTCTTGGTATGCTTTCCTTATCATATTCAAATCTATGCATTTCTTTCTCATTTCCATGTTATGTTAGGATTGTTAATCTAGAAGATTAGATCTTGATATTGCATGTTCAAAAGACTCTTGCCAAAGAGAAACACACACACACAATATACATTATATATATTCAGCTATTTGTGGAGGTGGAAACCACCAAAATGGGGGTTTGACTAAGGCAAAACCCTATATAGCCACCCCCAAAACCCCTTTTCAGATATTTGCAGGTGTAGGACAGAGGATCCGAGGCTAGATTTGGATACCCTTTTCAGATCTCTTTTGGATTGCAAAAACAGGGACGCTTTCAGATCTGTGTAGATAGCATTGGAAAAAGTGGTACAAGGTCAACCTTTTTCATAAGATGACATCATAACAAAAAAATATTTCTAGGTTTTGTCCGCCTCTATGTTCCGGTTCGGTATCAACTGTCAGCATCTCCAGAAACAGTCTACAGAACTCAGAAAATGAGTTTTTCTAGATCTACTATGTCATGAGGTAGGAATCTTATTACATCATTCTTTACATTCTCTTTTCCATCCTTTTGATCAATATAATTAAACATAATATCCTGAATTTGGACATAGGATTTCCCTTCATTATACAAATCTTATTTAGGAGATCTAGGGCATCAAAAGCCTCCAAATTTAGATATTACAATAGGAATAGGTTATTTTTGAGTTTTTAATGTTTGGATCCACTAAGGATCACAAAAATAACATCATGACCAATTTTTTTCACTAGATTTGCAAAATGGCAAAAAATGTAAAAGTTGCTCAAAAGTTGTCAAGCAACTTTTGAGCAAACTTAACAACTTTTTGAAAACCAACTCCCAAATGGTCAAATCAGTTCAAAATTTTCATGGAACCATTGGGAGTTCCTACATTATCCCTTTCAGGAAGGTGGTAGGGTGATCATGTAATTTGGCATTTGAAAATCAATAAAAAGTAACAATTTTCATGCATTCCCAAAAGATAGTCATCATGTACGGCCGGCTATAGAGAGAGGCACATTAAATTATGAAACCAAGGGTTAGTGTTATGAATCTTATTTCATTTTGTTTTGGTCTCATGTGTTTATCAATCTTGGTTTGAAATTTATCCAATTTACAAACTCACTGCCTGGATTATAGGCCCTAATCCAGGGTTTCTTAGAAAATTAAGTGTATTTCCACTTTCCACCATGGGAATTCAATGACCCTTGGTAGAAATATTCTTCATATGGTTCTCTTTGATATTTTTCAAGATAGGTTCTTCAAAGTGCAGGGAAATGTAATTAAAGTGATGCCCTAGGTGTATATCCTTATGTATGCACCCATCCAGAATTAGGACAACAGTCATAACTCTGATTTGGGATTTGATTAGAGGCTCTAACTTGGAGGAAGAGGCCCTTGTATGCATCTCATAGGATCCAATCATTGGTTTTGTATTTGGATGAATCCTAAAGGTACCTCTAGTGTAAATGGAGGCCTAATTAGCCCTAATTGCAAAAGCAATTTTTTTTATCATTCTGTCTCTTTATCATTTCCATGTTATAGGGTTCAAGTATAAGGTCTTAGGACATAAAGGGTCCTTGAATCACTAATTTGTTATAGGGGTTATGTGTAAGAATCTCAATTAAATTCAATTTTACTTTTGAAAAAGGCTACAAGCATAGTCTTGGTTTTGTGAAGAAACCATGGCATATGGGTTGCATTTGAGTGAAAGAACCATTAGAACTAAATGGTAGGGACCTAAATAGACCATACCTACAAGCATAGGTCACCCATGGTCCTATATGTCACCTTGGGGGTATCATTGTGAATAAAGGTCATTTTCTTATGAAGCCAACCTTGGTAGTTGGTGTTGAAGGATTGGTGAAACCTAGTGATTAGGTTGCTCTTGGGGTTTTGGGGTTGTGATAGCCTTAACCAAGTCCTTTTTCCATACTTGTGATAAGTATTAAGCATTTTGGCCTTGAAACTTGGTGATCTAGGGTACTTTTCCCTATTTGAGACATTTTACAAGCTTCTAGTTGCCCCACTTTGCATCAAGTGGTATCAAAGCTATGTCTGCTCTTGAGGATGAAGATATCCCTTCAAGGGTTACAAATATTGAACTAGAAAAGATGGTGAGAGAGTAGAGGTCAGCAAATGCAGCCTTGACAAGGAGACTGCAAGAGTTGGAGAACAAGGTAGAGATGGGTAAAGAAGTTGCCTCTAGTGATGAAGATGGGAGTGAGTTAGATGAAGACATGCCTGATCAAGATGTTGACATTCCTGTAGACTAGAGACCCTTCATATATGTGTTGAATTCCATGGGGATAAGAACCATGGAGGAGAAGTTTGATTTTCCAACTTTCAATGGGAAGATGAATGCAGACTTGGCCTTGGACTAGATAGAGGCCCTAACGAGCTTCTTTGAGTGTGAGGACAACCTTGAAAAGTAGAGAGTGAAAATAGCAAGATCCAAGTTGAAGGGAGCAACCCTAACTTGGTGGAACTTCATCCAAATAGAGAGGGTGAAGAATAGGAAGAGTATGATCTCTTCATGGAACAGAATGATTGCATTGGTCAAAGAGACCTATGTGCCTAAAAAATATGGTGTATAACTCTATAGGAAGAAGAAAATCCTTAAGAAAAAGGACTTGGATATGGGCTTATATATCGAGGAGTTCCTAAAGTTATGTATGAAGACAAATGTGGTAGAAGATGAAGAGGGAAAGTTAGCAAGGTATATGAATGGGCTTAAAGTATCCATTCAAGAGGAACTCAGCCTACACTTCCCTACCATAGTGAACAAGTGATATCAAATGGCACTCAAGGTAGAGCAAAAGTGGAAGAGAAAGCAAGAGTTTGGAAAGGGAAAGAGTAATGCCAGTGGGAAGAACTTTAGAGGGAGACAGACCTCTTGGATAGAGGGCAATATAGTGGTAATAGCAGCAGGACCCCTGACCAAGGAGACAAAGAAAACAATGATACAAAATTTAGAGGTAACTATAGAGGGAGAAGACCCTTCAATAGGGGAATAACAAACACAGGAAGAGGAAATAGAGCACTAAGGTGTTCCTACTATAATCAGTTGGGACACCATGCAGGAAGATGCCCTAAGAAGAGTAACAATAACAAACAAGGAGAAAGGAGAGAAGAACTCATCGAAGAGGACAAGAAAGAAGACAATATAAGGGACTTAGAACCAGAGGAAGGACAATGCTTGATTATGATACAAGTCTTCCTCCAAGTCCCACAAATCAAAGAACCTCCTCAAAGAAAGAACCTCTTTAGGACAAAGATCAAATGCAATGGGAAGGTATGTAACTTATTGATTCTAATTCAACTGAGAATTTAGTGTCTTGTGAAATGGTTCAAAAACTAAATATTCCTAAGAAGCCTCATCCTTTCCCTTACCATGTGTCCTGGTTAACAAAGGGTCAGCAAAATTTAGTCACTGAACAAGCATGGATAGAGTTTTCAATAACATATTTTAAAGATAAAGTTCTCTATGATATTGTTGAAATGGATGCCTCCCACATTCTCCTAGGTAGGCCTTGGCAGTATGATGTTGATGCTACACACCATTGTAGAAAAAATACCTACTCTGTCACCAAGGATGGGAAAACATTCACCATGAAACCCCTACCTAATAACAAGACTGACAAAGAACCAACTATCATAGCCATGGGGGAGAAAGAAATGTTAAAAGTTTTGAAAGAATCTAAAATTGAAGCTTTTGTCCTAATATCCAAGCCTAAGGATAGTATAAGGTCTGATAATGTTTGTCCTATACCAGATGAAGTGAAGAAACTACTTGCTAAATACAGTGATGCCACTGCTAGGGACCTACCGACAACTCTCCCTCCCTTAAGAGATATTAGTCACCAAATTGACTTGATACTTGGCTCCTCTTTGCCTAATAAGGCTCCATACAAGATGAAACTAGTCAAACATGCAGAGATTGCAAGGTAGGTAAATGAACTATTAGAGAAGGGACTTATCCAAAAGAGCCTTAGTCCATGTGCTTTCCCATCAGTTTTGGATCCCAAAAAGGATGGCAAGTGGAGATTGTGTACTAACAACAAAGCATTAAAAAAGATAACCATAAGATATAGGTTCCCAATTCCAAGAATGGAGGATCTTCTGGACCAATTAGGCACTGCTTGTTACTTTACCAAGATTGATTTAAAATCAGGTTACCATTAAATCAGAATTAATCTAGGAGATGAGTGGAAGAAAAAATTTAAAACAATTGAGGGATTGTTTGAGTGGCTTGTTATTCTATTTGGCTTGAGTAATGCTCCTAGTACATTCATGAGGCTCATGAATGAGATTTTTTATTGATTTTATTGGCAAGTTTGTGGTCATCTATTTGGATGATATTTTAATTTTTCAGTCATAGTAAAGAAGAACACCTTGAACATGTGGAGCAAGTTTTGAAGAGACTCCATCAACACAAGTTAGTGATTAAATTAGAAAAGTGTATGTTCATGAAGAAGGAACTTGTCTTCTTAGGTTTTGTCATCTCCCAAGGTACTCTCAAAATGGATCTAGAGAAGGTTGTAGCAATAGTCAACTAGCTTCCACCAAAGAACCAAGGTGATGCTAGAAGCTTTCATGGTTTAGCAACTTTTTATAGGAAGTTTATAAAGAATTTTAGCCATGTGTGTGCTCCTATATTGGACACAATAAAAGGTGGAACCAAGACTAGATTTGAGTGGAATAAAGAAGCAACATATGCATTTCAATATCTTAAGAATAGGGTGGCACAATACCCAATCCTAGTACTCCCTATCTTCAACAAGGTATTCACAGTTGAAAAAGATGCAAGAAACTTGGCTATAGGTGCAGTCTTGAGCCAAGAAGGTAAGGCTATAGCATTTTTCTCAAAAAAAGTGAATGATGCCGAAAGGAGGTATTCTACTTATGATTTAGAGCTTTATGCAATGGTGCAAGCCTTGAGAAAGTGGAGACACTATTTACTCCCTAATGAATTCATTGTTTATACTGATAACCATGCTTTAAGTTTTCTAAATAGTCAGGAGAAGCTTAGGGTCAAACACATCAAATGGATGGAGCAGCTGCAGGGATATACCTTCAATATTAAACACAAAAAAGGAGTGAAAAACAAATTAGTTGATGCCCTAAGTAGGAGGATTGGATTAGTTGAGGAAGTTCAACTTCAGAGTGTAGGGATTGACTCCCTAAAGCATGTATATGTTGATGATCCAAAATTTGGAGAAGTGTTTGAGGTATGCACTAAAATGGTTGGTAAATACCATACTAAATTTTCTAATTTTTTGGTTCAGAATAAACTCTTATTTAAAGAAGCCCAATTGTGCATTCCTTGTTAGAAACACTGAGAGGGGGGGGGGGTGAATCAGTGTTTATCAATTAATTATATTTCAGCCAATTAAACATATATCAAATGTGCATCCAAAGAAACATAACACAAGAACACATAACACATGATATGATTATGGAGAACCTTGATTAGAGGAAAACTCTGATGGGGATTAGTACCCACAAAATATTGTACTAGGTATAATGAACCTGTTAAAGTTCCTTTGACCTGTTAGAAGCAGTCTTTACAAATTAAGTACAATGACCTAGTTAAAGGTCTGACCCTATTAAGAGTCTTTTACAAAACCATGTTAAAGGTATATGGCTCACTGCCTAGGCTTACTGCCCAATAAGATGAAGGCTACAACCATCTGAATGTTGATATGCACTATATCAAAATGAACTATTGTAATGACACTGTTGTCTAATCAGTTCCATGTATGCGTGGATGCTCTTACTTCTTTAAAGAGCTATATCATCTTCTAACTTCATAGTACTATCCCTATGTAACTTCCTCTTGCATGATTATTGACACTTGTAACATATCTTTACATTACATACTTATATCTTCAAATCTAAATAGGCGCGACCCAAAACAAATCACTAGTCGGCCCTAAAACAAAAATATACAACGCTTTCAAAAAAGTTGACCTAAGCGTGTTTAATACAACATTAATTACATTAATACAAACTTATAACTAAAGGCACATAGCCATTTCATTGCAAAATCATTCACGCTGATCAAAACTATAGTCGGCTTCCATGCTATATTTCCTGGACTGCAGGTCTACTAATCTTCCTGTAACTTTTCCGTACTGATGTTCCATACTCTGCGCATCTAGATCTAGCATGTATATACACCATAGAGTATATACCTAACCATGCATGCTCTGGTGTGATATCTAACATGTTCACTGATGTGATGATCTTTGTATGTGTCTGTCTGCTTTGTTTTCACACTTAGTCATTTTCCTTTCATGACAAAACTTAAGTATGACTTTGTTGCCATGATTGACAACACAAAATAAGTCATGCTTCCTCAGGAAGTAAACTTTCCAACATTATTAAATGTTCCATGAGAATAAATATCATTAAATAAAAACATTGTGGTGGCTTAGGAGGACATTTTGGAATAGATAAGACCACTGAATTAGTGAAAAGAAGTTATTTTTGGCCAAAGAAGGAGAATGAAGTCAAGAAATTTGTTGAATCTTGTACTATTTTCCATTAAGAAAAGGGTGTATCCACTAACCAAGGATTATATCAACCCCTACTAATTCCCTCTAGGCCATGGGAATCAATTTCAATGGATTTTGTTATGGGTTTGCCAAGGACAAAGCAAGGTTATGATAGTGTTTTTGTAATAGTGGATAGATTTAGTAAAATGGTGCACTTTGTTCCTTGCAAGAGCACAAATGATGCCTCCCATATAGCACATCTACTCTTTAAAGAAGTGGTTATAATCCATGGTCTACCACAAACAATAGTGTTTGATAGAGATGTGAAGTTTCAAGGTCATTTTTGGAGGACACTCTTCAAGAAGGTGGGCACAACCCTAACTTATAGTTCAACATATCACCCACAAAAAAATGGAGGTAGTAAACATATTACTTGGTAAGCTCTTGAGATGCCTAACCAAACAATATACACAAAGTTGGGACATAATCCTACCTCAGGAAGAATTTTTTTTCAATGACTCCATGAACAGGTCCACTGGAAAGACACCATTTCAAACAGTGTATGGACTTCATCCTAAAGGTCCATTGGATTTAGTAGAGTTACCATCTGATTTCAGAGTGAGTGCACAAGGAGAGGAGTTATCAACACTAATATCTAAAGTGTAGACAAAATTAAAAGAGTCACTACAATAGTCCACTATGAAATACAAAGCACAAGCAAACAAGAAGAGAAGAGAAGTTCACTTCAAAGTTGGAGATCAGGTATGGGAATACCTAAGGAAGGAGAGACTCCCTAAAGGAAGATATATGAAGTTACACATGAAGAAGATTGGTCCTTGCACAATCCTCACCAAGATGGGTGAAAATTCATATGAGATTTCCTTTCCCCCTAGTTTACTGATTTCTCCTATTTTTAATATTGTAGAACTCACTCCTTACAAGTGTGTTGCAGATATTGTCAATCTGCAGGGATCACAAACTAAAGATGATGGAGACTACGTGATAGATCTCCCACCAAGAAAGAAAGTGAAGTTAGACACCATTATAGAAACCAAATTATTGAATCAGATAAGAAATAATAAGCACATGCAGTACTTAGTTAAATGGAAAGGACTCCCTCTAATAGATGCTACTTGGATGATAGAGGACCAGATCCAACAACATGGAACCACTATTGACCAGCTATCCTCAAGTGGGAACTTGAGTTCAAATCTCATGGGGAGTATGGTGCAGGAGCACCCTAAATGAACTAAGTGTTCCTATGGAACCTAGGGGTTCTCTCAAGGTCCTAAGAGGCCTTTAGTAATGATAAGACATTGGGTTAATCACTAGATCACCTTGTAAGGTCATAGTTCCAAGATTGGCACATTATGAGCCCTTAGGTAACTATGAGTCATTAATGATCCAAAACCATAGGAATAGGTTATTTTTTGAGTTTTTAATGTTTTTATCCACTAGGAATCACAAAAATAACTTCATGACCAAGTTTGGTCACTAGATTTGCAAAATGGCAAAAAATGTAAAAGTTGCTCAAAAGTTGTCAAGCAACTTTTGAGCAAACTTAAGAAATTTTTGAAAACCAACTCCCAAATCCTCAAATCAATTAAAATTTTTCATGGAACCATTGGGAGTGCCTAAAATATCCCTTTCAGGTGGGTGGTAGGATGATAATGTAATTTGGCATTTGAAAATCAATAAAAAGTAACCATTTTCTTACATTCACGAGAGATAGTCATCATGTACATTTGGGTACAGATAGAGGGACATGAAAGTATGAAACCAAGGGTTATTGTTATGAATCTTCTTTCATTTGGTTTTGGTCTCATTTGTTTATTGATCTTGGTTTGAAAGTTATCCAATTTACAAACTCACTGTCTGGATTATAGGCCCTAATTCAGGGTTTCTTAGAAAATTAAGTGTATTTCCACTTTCCACCATGGGAATTCAATGAACCTTGGTGGAAAGATTCTTCATATGGTTATATTTCATATTCTGCAAGATAGGTTCTTCAAAATTCAGGGAAATGGAATTGAAGTGATGCCCTAGGTGTATATCCTTATGTATGCACCCATCCAGAATTAGGACAATAGTCATAACTCTCATTTGGGGTTTGATCAGAGGCTCTAAATCAGAGGAAGAGGCCCTTGTATACATTCTCATAGGATCCAATCATTTTTTTGGTATGTGGATGCATCCTAAGGGTACCTCTAGTGTAAATAGAGGCCTAATTAGCCCTAATTACAAAAGCAAGTTTGTGTATCATTCTATCTCTTTCTCATTTCCATGTTCTAGGGTTCAAGTATAAGATCTTAGGCCATAAAGGGTCCTTGAATCACTAATCATTTATGGGGGTTATGTGTAAGAATCTCAATTAAAGTCAATTTTCTTTCTGAAAAAGGCTACAAGCATATTCCTGGGTTTGTGAAACAACCATGGCATATAGGTTGCATTTGAGTGAAAGAACCATTGGAACTAAATGGTAGGGACCCAAATAGACCATACCTACAAGAATAGGTCACTCCTAGTCCTATATGTCACCTTGGGGGTATCATTATGAATAAAGGTCATTTTCTTGTGAAGCCAACCTTGGTAGTTGGTGTTGAAGGATTGGCGAAACCTAGTGATTAGGTTTCTCTTGGGGTTTTGGGGTTGTGATAGCCTTAACCAAGTCCTTTTTCCATACTTGTGATAAGTATTAAGTATTTTTTCCTTAAAACTTGGTGATCTAGGGTACTTTTCCCTATTTGAGACATTTGACAAGCTTCTAGTTGCCCCACTTTGCATCAATTACCCATCTTCCTAAAGCCATTTGGTCTTACCAAACAACTTAGAAGAAAACAACTGGTTTTACTCCTTTTGAACTGGTTTATGGAAAATCTTCATCTATTCCTATTGATTTTTAGCACAAGACTCTCAGGATGACATTGGAATTAGACATTAACCTTACCAGGGCACAAGAAGACACACTCTTGCAGCTTACTGGATTAGATGAGTATCGAAAGTTTGCACTTAACAATACATAATTGATTGAGAAGCAGCGAAAGAAGTGGCATGCCAGATTCATCAAGGACAAGAAATTTTCCATTAGTGATTGGGCCCTACTCCATGACTCCCACTACAAGCATACCCCAAGAAAATGTTAGACCCAATGGCTAGGACCTTATGAAATAGTCTAAGTTTTTGATAATGGAGTTGTTCAACTTTCCACCATTGATCATGTGTGATTCAAACCACTTTCCAATGTGACTCACCTCAAGATCTACCACAAGCCCATAAGTTGTGAAGACTTCCTATAGCAGTTCCAGCACAACAATGATAGCAACACTCCTACAGTAGTGAAATCTGGGTCGTTCACCCTGGTTTCCACTAATCCTTGATTTTTATCAATGATTCCATAATAAACATTTCACTTCCTATGAAATTATTTCTCCATAGTAAAATCTAGCTCACCTCTCTCTACCATGTTCTTCCGTACCATTGTCTCACTCCACTAGTGCATTTTACATATTAGAACACTCCTCCTGCAGCACTTCACAGGTTAGTGACACATACCTTCGATTGTATATTATTTTATTATTTTTTATTAGAAATCATTGTTGTTTTCCTTTTTATACTCTTGCATGCACTGGATTGGTGGGACCCATGCCTAAAACTTAGTTGGGGGGAGGGATTATTTAATATTTGTTTGAAAATTTCAAAATTAGCATGTAAAGGATGAAATTTATTTCTTGTCTTTTCAAGATGACCGTCATCATGCATGAAGCCATCTGTCACCTAGTGATTATGTCATCATGATTTGATTTAAAAGTAATCAAAAGTTTTTAAAATCCAAAGTTCAATTAATGATGGTATTTTTGCGACATGTTTAGGGTGGTAGGCCTTAACACGTGTGCGAGTATTTATGAAATATCATTCACTTTTAATTACCTGGAAGTAAATGATATTCTATACTCCTATTTTCTCTTCTGCAACACCTTCAACCCGTAGCAATTTCCATTTTGTTTTAGCTTTTGTAGAGCTTCTATGCAAAAAATTCTAGTAATCGCAATGGGAGGAGACCTTTAGAGGCATGAGCTGACAAACCACAGAGTTCTACTTGGAGACCCAGCTAGCTGTGAAAAGTTTTGAAGGAGAGGGTGGCTGGACTACTATCTCAGCCTTAATGGATTTAACAAATAAATTTCTCTGCAATTTCTAAACACTCAATAATGAGTTGCAGTGGTAAAGGGGTTAAGACTTGAGTTCATAGAGGATGTTGTGGCAGAGGTAACAATAATGATGTAGGAAGGAGAGAAATGGTCTAAAGATATTGATTTACACTCAGCTAGGGCATAGTTCACCTTGCATGGTGAGCCACGGCTAGACATTGACAAGAAACAGGGTACCTCAAGGGTATCATTGCCCATGGACTACATGCAACTAGTTACGTTCATCTTATCATACTTCAAATTTGAAGGCCGTTACAAATATCTCCACGAGCTGCATTTGAAGATCTTGAGTTCCCTCTGCCATGATGATAGACTGGTAAATCTACCTAGCTTTTTATTTAACATTGTGAAAATGCAAGCTTCTCTAGTTCAATTAGGAAAAGTTTAGTCTATTTCCCATCATTGTTTAATCAAATTAATTGTAGAAAGGGAGTTAAATAATAAATTGATTGGGACTTGGGATGAATTCATAGAAATGGATGAAGTGATACCTAGAGTGGTCGGCCCCTGCGGCCAGGGTATAGGAAGAAGGGTTAACACAACAATGGGGGTTTGCAAGGTAATTAAACAAACATAAGTCATTCCTGAAGCCTCTTCCTCTAAACCTAACTTGTCTAGTAAAAGAGCTTGCAATATTAGTACTCCTATTCCTAATAGGAAGAAAGGAAAAAGCAAGGAGACTGATGACATTCCTGACACCCCACCTTCCATGAAAACTAGGTCTGCTTCTGTAATGTCTAAATTTGGCTCATCAAGGAAATCCTTAAGTAAGATTTGCATAATGAGATAAGAAAGAGATCCTAAGGCCAATTTTAGTTTCTTACACTTAATTATTATGATAAAAGGATGGTAAGGAGTATGTAAAGAATAGTGGGATAAGATACATACCTCATAATATAGCAGATCTAGAAAAACTTATTATTTGAAGCCTATATTGAGTTTCTAGAAAATCTAAAGTATGATTCGGAACCGGAATGCAGAGACAAACAAAACCCAGAAATATTTTTCCATTCTAATGATGTCTTCTAAAAAAGGTCAACCTTAAACCTCAAATGTCACCCTTGACTTGATAATGTTGACCCTGACCTGCATAGTGTCGATAGAAAGTCTATTTGTGGATCTTGGAAGTTCGCTGAAAAGGGTATCTAAATTTGGTCTCAAATATTTAATTTTGCACCTGTAAATCTTGAAAATAGCACCTGCAAATATCTAAAAAGAGGGGTTTTGGGGTGGCTATATAGGGTTTTTCCTTAGTCAAACCCTTATTTTGGTGATCTCCACCTCCATGAATAGCCGAATATAGAATGTATGGTGTGTGTGTATTGCTCTTTTGAAAAGAGTCTTTAAACATGCAATATCAAGATCTAATCTTCTAGATTAAAAATCCTAACATAACATGGAAATGAGAAAGCAATGCATAGATTTGAATATGACAAAGAAATCATACCAAGCTCCCAAGGCTAAAGTATTCCTATCAACTCACAATCCATAATTTCTACCTCATGATAATGTCCTTTGAAATGCTTGAATGTTGAGAATAGTAGATCTAAAGAGAGAGCCTTCTTGCTTCAATGAATATCCACCATAGCTTGTCCTCAAAATGCTTGATTGAAGATGATGATATGTCCTCCTAGCTTGTCCTTCTATATCATCCTCTTGCTTGTTTGCATCATCATTTCAACATGTCATCTCCCAATTTTGTTTCATGATCAAATGAAGGCAAAAGAGAGTGTTTATATAGAGATGTCAACATAGGTCTCCTAGGGAAATGCAAGAGATCCTAATTCAAGTTATACCTTGAATCATGGTCCAATAAAAATCACCAACCAAGGAGGGAATATATTAATTCAAATATCAGAGAAAAAACTTCCGCATCTGAACCCGAGGACCTATTTTAAGTTCTGGACCCCGATAAGCTCTAGATTTGAAAGTGGGGACCAACACCTGACAGAGGTCTATGTCAACCTCACCCTTGACCTAGGTCAAGGTCAACCTCGACCCCGACCTAGGTCAAGGTCGACCTCAACCCTGACCTGAGGTTTCAAGCAGGTCACCAGAAAGTTGCTAAGAGGTTCCCAGGTTAGCCGGGGACCTAGGAAGGTGGGGGAATGTGCCAAAATGTTAAGAAGGCCTAGAGGCATAGAGAGAGAGAGTAGGATGAGGCCCAGGAGGACCAATACATAGGTCCTACCTTGAGAGAAGAGCCATGGAAAGGGAAATCTAGGAGGATCCACAAGATCCTAACCCTAATTTCACCTATACGTGTATAATCAAGCACAAATGCAAATCTAATATGCAAACATACTAAATGAGGGTGCTAAACCTATCAAAATGGAAGTGCTTCTATTTTAAGATGATACATTTAGCCCCCAATTTATTTTAGATATGATACTATGTGAATATGCAAGCTAAAGTAAGAAAACATCATAAAGTATAAAAAGTATATAGCCAAGTCCTCAATGCAAAGATCCTGCAAGAAACCATTAGTATCCGCAACCTGCAGCACACGAGGTTAGTGAAAATACAAAGAGAACCTAAGTCTTACTATGATGATCTTGAGAATTATATAGAGCCCCTTATGCGCCCCCTAATTCGGCTTACTAATTCATGGAAGGTGAAACAGGGTGATAAGGTGATTTCTATACACTGAATATGCAATTTATTGAAAAAAAGTCATTTTCTAAACCAGTTAGAAGGTGCCTAAACCTTCCTAAACTGATTTTATAGATTCGGTATATGAATCATGATTCCAACACCTCTAATGACACTGAAAATAGAGATACCAAACTCAAGTTATGATGAAAAGAATAGATGTCTATCTAAATGCATATAAAGGGAAAATTCAAATTTAACCTAAATAAATTCAAATGAAACCCTAGTAAAACCCTAATTTATTGCCTATAAATAAGAGGAAGAGACACTTACTACCTCATTCTTACCATTTGCAGGGTTTGGGAAAGGAGATAGGATGCCGAAGAGAGAGGAATTTTGAGCGAGCTGCATGGAGGTTCTGAGGGAGCGCCTGGCTAGAAAATAGCCACTGCCCAAGGTAAGTTCCCATTTCTAGTTCCTGTGATTGAAAATTTCATGTTTTTATAGGGAAGGTCAACCCTAACCCAATAAGGTTGACCCTGACCTAGTAAGGTTGACCTTGACCCATTAAGTTTGACCCTGATTTGGGAGGTTCTATCCTTCTTGGGGGCAGGTTGACCCTGACCCACTAAGGTCAAACTTGACCCAATAAGGTCGACCCTGACCCATAAAGGTTGACCCTGACCCATAAAGGTCAACCTTGTTCTAAAAAGGTCAACCTTGACTAGGTTAGGTGGGTACAAAAGATGTTTGATGCAGAAGTACTGATATGATTCATGTTTGTGCTTGCAGGATCCAGTTCATCTTCGAGAGCATCCCTTCGGAGGGTTACTACTATCTGTTAGAGGGAGTGTCACCAAGCTACAATAGGAGGAGATACAGTTATTAAGAGATGTGGGATTGTACTAGGTAGCAGTCCTACCGAAGCTGAGGTTCCATCGGTCAATGATATCAACCATGATAGAGAGACGGGATGAGGATACATGTTCCTTCCATCTGCCGTCAGGAGAGATCATGATCACACTGGAGGATGTGTATAGGATCCTATGACTTCTAGTCTGAGGTGAGCCTATCAGACCAAGAGTACCGCAGGGTCCTCCTAAGGTTTTTGCAAATATGGAGTATTGTTTGGGATGGGTACCATGGATGAGTGTTAGAATAGGAAAAACCCTATTCTCCCAAGAACACCTGCATGCATAACCTATTAGATGGAAGAAGTGAACAATAGAAGAAAGGAAGAATCTATGGAGGCCAAAAAGCCAGAGGAGACATCGTATGCAAAAGAAAACAATATATTAACAATATGTTTCTAGAAATTACAATGTGATGTGAAAAAATCCTTATGAAAAACAAAGAGATGAATCCTTATAAAAGGAATCACAAAACCCTAAAAGGGAAAACCTAAGGTTAGCTTAAGAAACTAGAGTGAATAGGTGAGTTAGTAATTAGATCATAATGATTTAATTAATAACCTAAGAGACTATTACTCTAACACCCCCCTTAAGATAAGCTTAGAGAGAAGCAAAAACCTAGGAGACTACTGCAGAAAGTAGGAAAGAAGGGTCTCGGAAATAAGACATGATCAGGTACCCAATACAAGAAATAAACTAGATGAAGGAAATAAAGCCTCCAATCTAGGAAAAAAGTTCCAGAGAAAGGAACAAGAAAGAGGAAGAAGCATCTCCGAAGCATGAAGCTATAAACACTGTCAGAAGTAACTGCTGGAACCCCCAATGAAAAAGTGCATGACCAGGTAGAGAAGACAAATTCTAAAGAGCTGATCAATAAAACCCAGGAAGAAATAGAGCCAACAGGAGAACCCCCCCATAATGCTGAATAGGGAGAGGTGACAGGAACATTTAAATGCAATGCCAGAAACATCTATAGAAAGGAGAATCAGGAACACCAATAGTGCAATAGAAGTACAAGCACAGGATAAAGGGTGGTGTCACCGACACACAGCATGGGCTAATGTCGTGGAATGTATGCTCACTTGACAAAGGTGGATGAGCACAAAATGGAAAAACATCATAACCCCCCATGGCACTTTATAACTGAGTGCGAGTACAAACAAACACAAGGTGCTCAAAATCCTAGATATGCAAAAGAAAGCACTTTATCTCAGTGCATTTATAGAAAAGAAAATACTGCAGAAGAGAAGTATACAAGCTTAGAAGTTAGAAAGAAGAGTGAGCCAGAAGATCAGAAGAAGAGATCCTAGGACTTGTAGAACCCAAGTAATCTGCTAGAGTGTGAAATAAAAAAACTCAGAGGAGAGAGAACCTAGAGAATAATCTAGAAACAATACCCCTGCAACTAAAAAGCTCACTGAACCAACTTTTTGACGATATCTGGTTTGCTAGAAATAGAGTCTAGATGAGCAAGATATGGCTCCCGGAAGGAAAAAATAAACATCAGACTTTGATAGAAAAATACAATATAAAAATGGAAGAACTCAAAACCCCAACCTCCATCATTGAAAAGTTCTCAAAAAGAGATTTTCGACGGTATATGGAAGTCAGAAAAATACCCCCGTATGCTCAAGATAGAGCAAAAATAGTGCCAAGGGGTCAAAAAGGCACCAAAAATAGGGTTTAAGCCCCTGGGGCTGAAAAAATTGCTAGCCCCTGGGCGCCATATGACCACCGCAGGGGGTTGGGGTGGAGCCCCTGGTCACCCATGTGACTGCCCACTGGGTCAAAGGGGCCGCGTGTTTTAAACAGACTACCGGGCGGCGGGAACCGAGCGGAGCGGCAGTGCCAGTGGAGTGGGGGGCCATTGAGGCCAGTGGCCAGCAGAGCGGCGGGCCGATGGCGGCAATGTGTAGGGTGGCGGGGACCGGTGGCGGCAGAGTGGGCCGTGGGCACCGAAGGTGCTGGCTGGTGGCGCTGGAGCGCCGATGGCACGGTGGAAGCCAGTTTGAAAATTATACTTCCTACGTTAATTAAGCGCATAAAAAACATTAAAAAAATTTTTTTTTTAATTCTTTTCTCAGTTTCCATGCCCGTACGGCACTGGAAACCAAAATTTTTTTGCCTCAGAGGAAAGTTGTCCAAAATGGACAAACTTTATATAGATTCTAGGGTTTTTGGGCACTCTAAGCACAACGGTAATGTCTGTTTGAGCCCAAAATGACCAGAAATAGAGGTCCCCCCTAAATCCAAACAAAAACTTCTGAAAAGCTAGGAAAACCCCTAGCTTCTGAAACACTTTGACAAAACACAAACAGCCAGCTACAGGATGGCTCTGATACCATGTTAGAATAGGAAAAACCTATTCTCCCAAGAACACCTGCATGCATAACCTGTTACATGGAAGAAGTGAACAACAGAAGACAGGAAGAATCTATGGAGGCCAAAAAGCTAGAGGAGACATTGTATGCAAAAGAAAACAATATATTAACAATATGTTTCTAGAAATTACAATGTGATGTGAAAAAATCCTTATGAAAAACAAAGAGGTGAATCCTTATAAAAGGAATCACAAAACCCTAAAAGGGAAAACCTAAGGTAAGCTTAAGCAACTAGAGTGAATAGGTGAGTTAGTAATTAGATCATAATGATTTAATTAATAACCCAAGAGACTATTACTCTAACAATGAGGACCCAATCAGATCAGATATCTTTGGCAGTCATACTAGCAAGTCTGACACCTTTGGTACAGAGAGTGATGCTATGTATACTTGCTTTTGTTGTAGTTCCCAACACAAAGGGTATAGTATTTTTAGCACCATTCACCCATCTTATACGTAGGATAGAGAGTGATAGGGTCACTATCTCATGGGGCCGCAGCATGTTGGCCCATCTTTATCATGAGCTGAATCAGTTAGTGAGATACCAGTGGGAGAGTCTTACGGTGTGCACCTTGCTATAGGTTTGGATGTTTGAGAATTACAAATGTACATGACTACAGGGTAATTCTATGATGATAGATGTGAGCACATCGAGAGCCTTTGCATATTCGCAAGCAGATGTCTTGTAGCACAGAGATATCCTCTTTTGGAGAGTATGCTTTGATCGTATACCTGGTATAGATGTGATATGGAGACCTTATTGTGAGATGATAGAGTGGCCAGATACCCAACATTAGGTAAGACACTCACAGCAACGTAAGTTGCTAAAAGGTCCTACCAATCATGTCATGATGCCATACTACTATGATAGGGTGATGAGACAGTTTGGTTAATACAGGGGTTCCCTCAGACAATACCTCGGTATGCATATCCAATGAGATACTATCAGAGACCTGGTGCCATACATAGATCGATAGTAGCTAATATTGTGGATAGTGAGACAGATGAGACCAAGGATATAGAGGTAGCCACTGAGATATCCTATGCTGGTGTTAGCAGAGAGTATATTAGATACTGGAGTTTACAGGGGACCCATCCAATTTTCCCCGATGACTACCCCATAGGTGATCCAGGTCCTTCAGAGAGGAACCACTAAGGAGATGACATACCAATAGGAGAGGAGGAGGATTAGAGAGATGAGGAGGAGCCTCCCTTTGAGGGAGATCCTATGGAGGAGGAGAGAGTAGAGGAGATTCCCCTAGGCCACAGTACAGGGATTGGTGATGAGGCAGTCTATATTGCTCCCTTGAGATTACAGCGACCTCCTCAAGCGTACACAAAGACACCACCACTGAAGCCTAGATAGAGTGAGTGAAGAGAGAGTAGTCACTCCATGCCCCCACCATCTAGATCCTTTAGTGATACCCAGGTAGGAGATTCAGGTATGATACAACTTTAGAATGTTTTGAATAAAGATTTTGTTTAAAAGAAGAAATTAAATAAGTTTTACATTGGAATTTTGTAGGGAGCGTAGCGGAGTGGAGGAGTATTGTATCCAAGGTTCTGAAGGATACATGTATATCCTACTGACTGCCAGCTAGAAAGAGAGAGTCCCTTGTAGGACAAAGGGATCTTGGAAGACATGCAGATATCTTCCTGTGTATAGTGAGAGTTGAGGTTATGCAAGGAGAGAGAACAAAAACCGATGGCTGACATGTAGAGAGACTAGGAGTAGATCAAGGAGATGAGCATATCGAGGAGTCACACATAGACTACCATTCTGAGATCCTCAGCCTCACATCATAGATCTGAGAGAGCTAGGAGTCACCATCCTTTAGAGCATCGGGATAGAGATTGATAGATATGGCACTTGTGCCACATATGTACCAAACTCAGAAAAGTTTGTTTATGAAGAAAACTTTGTTTTTGGAACAATTAGTTCTATGGTTGATTACTTTTTACTTTCATCAATACACAAAACTTAAAAAAAAAGAGAAAAGGAAAATATGTATGAATGCATTCTAAGTTATATAACTTATAAAATAATTATTCTATAAGGAACACGTACATACATAAAGAAAGAAATGATGAATTAGGGATAATAATGTTTGAGATGCATGATATTAATAGGTTCCTTAAGAGGAACACCATTCATATCAGAAATCTTATAAGCACCTGAAGTAAAATCCTCAATTACCACAAAGGGTCCAAGCCAATTTGGACTAAATTTTCCTTTCTCACCGGGTAAAGTATTCACATTTATTTGGTTCTCATATAAGACTAAATCACCTACCAAGAATGACCGTTCAATCACTTTGTGATTATATTGTTTTTGGAGTGACTTATGATAGGCCTTAATGTGTTCCAAAGCATTTATTCATTGTTCATCTAACATTTCTAATTCTTGTAATCATTGTTCCCAGAAAGTATCTTTGTCAATGATCCCATGAAATGAAACACACAAGGATGGTATTTCTAATTCCAAAGGCATGATAGCGTCAGTCCCATAAACAAGATTATAGGGTGAAGTGCCAGTGGCCGTATGAACACTAGTCCTATAAGCCCACAAGGCATAAGTAAGTTGGGTATGCCAATCTTTTGCATGTTTGTTGACTATTTTCTTTAATATTTGTTCAATAACCTTATTTGATGCTTCAACTTGACCATTATATTGAGGGTAGTAGGGAGGAGAAAATCTATGTTGTATATAATATTTCTCCATGAATTTCATGACTTCTTTGTTCTTAAAAGATGTACCATTATCCAAAACTATCGTTGAAGGAATACCAAATCATTCTATAATATGGTTAAGGATGAAATCACAGATAACATCTGCAGTAGTAGAACGAAGAGGGATAGTTTCTACCCATTTTGTAAAGTAATCCATAGCTGTGAGAATGTACATATGTCCTTGAGAAGAAGCCGGTGAGATTTTTTTAATAAGGTCAAAACCCCAAATGCTAAAAGGCCACGGAGCAAGTTGATTACGAAGCTCATGAGAAAGAGCATGAATTAAATTACCATGTTGTTGACACTGAGGGCACTTTTTGACAAATGTAAAGGAATATTGCTCCATTGTTTGCAAGTAGTATCCCATTTTGAGGAGTTTATTAACTAAATATTTCCCACCAAAATATCCTCCATAAGAACTAGAGTGAGCTTCTGCTAAAGCTATAGGTACTTTGGTTTTGTTAAGACATCTTAATAGTAAACCGTTGTAAGAACATTTGTAAAGCGTTTCCCCTAAAATGATATAGTGGGCTGCAAGCTTTCTAATATGATTACATGTGTTCCTTGTTGCCGATTTTGGAAAAGTATTATCATTCAGAAAATGAAAGATATGCGAATAGAATTCATCTAAATGCAAACTACAATAATCAACAGTAACCTTATTAGAAATTGTAGGGAATTTATGAGTGTGTATAGTAAATTGAAAGTCTTCATTGTTATTCTCAAGACAAACCAAAGAAGTCGCGCTTGCCATGGCGTCTGCATGTCGATTATCTTTCCTAGGTAAATTTTGAATTGTATAAGAAGAGAATTGTGAAAGAATATCCAGAGCCAAATCCCAATATTGTGCCATCTTATCATTCTTATTTTGATAACCTCCTTTGATTTTTTCCACAATCAATTGCGAATCCCCATAAATTTCTAAGTTTTTAATATGAAGGGATGAAGCTGCTTGTAAACTAGCTATAAGGGCTTCATATCCTGCAATGTTGTTAGTACAAGGAAAAGTTAATTTATATGACATAGGGATCGGTTTATTCATAGGAGGGATCAAGATAATGCCCACCCTAGAACCTTTCTTGCACCTAGAACCATCAAAATATAATTCCCATGTATCATCTTGTTTGATTGTAAATATATGCTCATCAGGGAATTCTACAGAGGTAACGGTTGTATTAGAATGAGGACAAGGAGCTTCAGCTAAATAATCGGTTAGAGCTTGTCCTTTAATTGACTTTTGAAGGATAAAATTGAGATCAATTTCTGTGAGAAACATCACCCATTTTGCTAATCGACCGAAGAGATCAGTTTTTGAAAAAAAGGTGTTTTAAAGGATTGAATTTAACAATCACATTGAGTAAGTAATGCCAGAGTTTTTGACAAACATAAACTAAAGCCAAGCATTGTTGTTCTAGTTGAGTATATCATGTTTCATAATCCAACAAGGTCTGACTAATATAGTATACCAGTCTGTCATTTCCATCACTATCACATTGAGCCAACATTGCACTCACAACATTGGAAGTGGCAGAAGCATATAGATAAAAGGGTTTATTGAATTGAGTAGGTTGTAAGATAGGGGGATTAGCAAGATATTCTTTAAATTTCTCAAAAGACTTCTTGCATTCTTGGTTTCAAGAAAAAGTAGTGTCTTTTTTGAGTAAAGAAGTAAAAGGAACATTCCTATCAGCTAGGTTAGAAACAAAGTGATGAATAGATTGTATTTTACCTTGTAAACTGTGTAATTGAGAAATATTCTTAGGTGGAGGCATGTTAACAATAGCATCAATATTCTTAGTATCAACTTCTATGCCTCGCTTAGAGATAATAAATCCTAATAATTTTCTATAATCAACTCCAAAAAAACATTTCTTAGGATTTAACCTCATGTCGTAACTCCTAATTCTTTCAAATATTTGTCTTAAAAGGAACTAATGATCTTCTCTTTGTATAGACTTTGCCAATATATCATCCACATAATCTTCAAAAATCTTATGAATGTAATCATGAAAAATCAGAGTCATGGCATGTTGATAAGTAGCTCCCGTATTTCTTAATCCAAAAGGCATCATGACCCAACAGAATGTCCCCCAAGGTGTAATAAATGCAGTCTTAAGTAAATCCTCAATAGGAATAAAGATTTGATTATAACCTGAAAATCCATCCATAAAAGATAATAATGCATGACCTGTTGTTGAATCCACAATCATGTCAATATTAGGTAGCGGGAAGTCATCTTTTAAGGATGATTTATTTAGGTCTCAGAAATTAGTGCACATTCTTATTTTATTTCCTCCCTTAGAAATAGCCACAATATTGGAAATCCATTCAGAATAATCAATAGAGTGGATGAATCCAACACCTAGTAATTTTTTAATTTCAGCTTTTACTAGTAAAGCGATGCTGGGATTCATCTTGCGAATCTTCTGTTTCACAGGTTTAGCATTGGGTTTAAGGACAATATTATGAGTGACAATATTGGGGTCTATACCTGGCATATCCGAATATGTCCAAGCAAAGATATCCTTATATTCAAGCAAGAGAGAAACCAATTGATCATGTTCATCTTGATTCAAATGCTTCCCAATTTTGATTGTTCTTTCAACATCATTCTCATACACTTGAATCTCAATGGTCTTAGTTATTAATAAGTTACTTTGTATGGGAGAATATATTCGTAAAGGGGAAATATCCGATTCATCATGTTCTCCAAAATAGGCTTCACTATTCAGGCAATACAACTTTCTCCTTTTATGATGAAATGTAGGTAGATCTTGATAAACTCCTAAAAAATCAGCAAGGGCTTCATCCTCAGGAAAGATGTCGAACCTAGGCTTTTGATCCATGTCAAGGAGAAGCTGATTAACCAATTTCAAATGTCCACCACAAATATGATTAACATTAAGAGGAAAAGTTGATGGTTTTCTATGAGGATTGAATCCTAACCCATAAGTATAATCACAACCTTCATTATCCAGGGGTACTTGTATACCTTGTTCATACTTACCACAACCCTTCCCATTAAATCTTGATTTCTTGAGTAAATGATAACCAGAACCATACCTGTCGGCCATATTAGATTGAGTTAAAGGAGCGGCATATGTCACAATGTCATAGCAATCTGGTTTTATTGTCTTGATTGTTTCATCACACAAAGCAGCAACAAAGTTAATTTTTAGCACCTCAGAAAGCAGAGAAGGAATAAAAAATTGTTTTTCAAACTCAGTTTGTTCTTTCATAAATTCCAAATCTGATACTTTATATTCTCCTAGAAAAGTAGGATTAAAATCCAATGTTCCCCAATCATCTTCTGTCAGGGAAGAAGATGGAATCTCATCTTGTTTAACCTCAGGTGGTTGTTCAAGTTTTTTAACTGGTTGTATAGGCTCGGGAACCTTAGCATATTATGTATTCAGGAAAGGATTCGATACATCATCCGCATGTAGTGTGTACATTAGATTGTTATATATAAACCTAACCTTGCGATGAAGAGTAGAAGGAACCACATGCATAGTATGTAACCATGGTCTTCCTAATAGAAGGTTATAATTGAGTGGTCTAGGCACAACATGGATAGGAGTGTAAAGAAGCATAGGACCAACTTTAATGGGTAGCGTAAGAATACCCAAAGTTTTCTTTGCAATATTATCAAATCCACAAATAGGAATATTGTCTGGTTGAATAGTTTTAAGATCGACCTTAATTTCCCTAAGCATATCCATGCTACAAACATTAAGCCTATATCCATTATCAATCAATGTTCTACGAATGCTACTCTGATTAATAGTAATAGCAACCATAAGAGAATCATATTGATTCTGCACCTCAACAGTAGGTAAATCATTATTGGAAAACATAATAGGAGGTATAGAAGGCATAGTATGTATGCACTCCAAAAATGAATTAATGTTCTCTTGATTAGGAGGCATAGCAGGGAGAGTAGATAAAGATTTTTTTAATGCCTCATGATATGTAGGAGAAGTTTGAAGTAATTCCCATAAAGATATCTTATCCGGAGTAGCGCGTAACTATTCCACTAAGTCATATTCCTTAAAGGAAGAAGGTAACCTAGGTGCTTGAGGAAGCACGGGTTGAGAAGGAGGTAAAGTTGTTGGGACAGTAGGTTGAGGATTATTTCGTGTGCGATAAGCATGCAAAATAGAATCCATGTTATCAAAGAAATCCAAGGGATCTCTGGGTTTACCCTTAATAGTTATTCGAGGACACCCTTTTACCGTCATCAAAGGTTTAGGAAATATCATTTTAGGTGTCTCGATGTTGTAAATAGAGGTATATGAAGGTAACCATGCATACACTCTATGGTAAAGGTCAATTGAAGGGGTTGTGGAGGAGGATGAAATAGGAATAGGATCCATGGGGATCTCATTCGAGCCATTTACATTCTCACTTCCATGTACCTCATTAAGGGATCTATCATTTTGTACAACAAAATCCTCATCAAAGTATTCAAAACATAAATCATACATGTTGAACACAAGGAAACACTACAAGCATGAAAAATGTAAATGTTTTTGTATTTTTAAAGAAATTTTGTGATTTTTATGAATTTTGAAATATAAATGCAAGAGCATAAAAGAAAATATAGTTCTATATGCATGCAAGATCTAATATAAAATGTAAATCTAACACCAAGGAAAAGAAAGAGTTGTCTATCGCGGGTTCACCAAAATGTAATGTCTAAATTTGGCTCATCAAGGAAATCCTTAAGTAAGATTTGCCTAATGAGATAAGAAAGAGATCCTAAGGCCAATTTTAGTTTCTTACACTTAATTATTATGATAAAAGGATGGAAAGGAGTATGTAAAGAATAGTGGGATAAGATACATACCTCATAATATAGCAGATCTAGAAAAAATTATTTTTTGAAGCCTGTATTGAGTTTCTAGAAAATCTGAAGTATGATCTGGAACCGGAATGTAGAGACGAACAAAACCTAGAAATATTTTTCCGTTCCGATGCCGTCTTATGAAAAAGGTTGACCTTGACCCACAAATGTCACCCCTAACCTGATAATGTTGACCCTGACCTACATAGTGTTGACAAAAAATCTATTTGTGGATCTCAGAAGTTCGCTGAAAAGGGTATCCAAATCTAGTCTCAAATCTGCTATTCTGCACCTGTAACTCACAAAAACAACACCTACAAATATCTGAAAAGAGGGGTTTTGGGGTGGCTATATAGGGTTTTTCCTTAGTCAAACCCCCATTTTGGTGATCTCCACCTCCATGATTAGCCGAATATAGAATGTATGGTGTGTGTATTTCTCTTTTGAAAAGACTCTTTAAACATGGAATATCAAGATCTAATCTTCTAGATTAACAATCCTAACATAAAATGGAAATGAGAAAGAAATGCATAGATTTGAATATGACAAAGAAAGCACACCAAGCCTCCAAGGCTAAAGTATTCCTATCAACTCACAATCCATAATTGCTACCCCATGATAATGTCCTTTGAAATGCTTGAATGTTGAGAATAGTAGATCTAAAGAGAGAGCCTTCTTGCTTCAATGAAGATCCACCATAGCTTGTCCTCAAAATTGTTGATTCAAGATGATGATATTTCCTCCTAGCTTTGCCTTCTATATCATCCTCTTTCTTTTTTTCATCATCATTTCATCATGTCATCTCCCGATTTTATTTCATGATCAAATGAAGGCAAAAGAGAGTGTTTATATAGAGATCTCAACATAGGTCTCCTAGGGCAATGCAAGAGATCCTAATTCAAGTTCTACCTTGAATCATTGTATAATAACAATCACCAACCAAGGATGGAATATATTAATTCAAATATCAGAGAAAACACTTCCGCATCCAAACTCGGGGACCTATTTTAAGTTCTGGACCCTGATAAGCTCCAGATTTGAAAGTGGGGACCAACACCCGACAGAGGTCTATGTCAACCTCACCCTTGACCTAGGTCAAGGTTGACCTCAACCCTGACCTAGGTCAGGGTCTACCTTGACCCTAACCTGAGGTTTCAAGAAGGTCACCACAAAAGTTGCTGAGAGGTTCCCAAGTCAGCCGGGGACCTAGGAAGGTGGGGGAATGTGCCAGAATGTTAAGAAGACCTAGAGGCAAAGAGAGAGTGTAGGATGAGGCCCAAGAGGACCAATACATAGGTCCTACCTCAAGAGAAGAGCCATGGAGAGGGAAATCTAGGAGGATCCACAAGATTCTAACCCTAATTTCACCTATACGTGTATAATCAAGCACAAATGCAAATCTAATATGCAAACATACTAAATGAGGGTGCTAAACCTATAAAAATGGAAGTGATTCCATTTCAAGATGATACAACTTCCAAGAAAGACAAGGGTAAAACCCTAGGATCAGAGGAATTAATTCCAGAATAGAAGCCACACAGTGATAATGTTAGTAACACAACTGATGAATCCTTGTCCTCTTTTGAGGAAGTGATGCCAGAAGAACCTCCTATAGAAAATATAGAGGAGGTGTCTGCCAGTAGGAGGAAACACAAAGATCCTCTTTTCTCTTTCCAAACCCCTGCTAGGAAGAGTTGAAGACTTTCTGCCAATGTCAGCAGAGATGACATGTCTCCTATTCAATTTATGAATATAGAATCTTCTGAGTCTGTAGAGAAGTCCTCTTCTGAGGAAAAGGTTCATAAAAGTATAGATAGTGACACCATTTCCCACCATACAAATTTTGAAGCAACAACTGATCCTAATATTGATTATATCCTCATAGATAGTGATAGAAATTCTGAGGAGGTAGAGGAATTTTTTGATGGCTCGGTTGGGAAAGAAAATGTTGATAATTTAGACAACCTATCTGATGATGAATTCCCTACAATTAATGAGGATTTTGTTGAAAAGGTGTTAGAGAAAGTAAGCAAGGATGGCTTAGATACACTAGCTAAAGCAGCTGAATCCTATCAAGAGGATAAGGCAATAAAAAATCTTATTGTATGGAAAGGGGAGACTTCCACCCAGAATGAGGCAGTAAAAACCCCTCATCCTGCACCAGGATGGATTGATATCCTTTAGCAGGGACCCATGCAACCTCCAGACTTATCTACACCATTAGCTATAGGGTTGAGCTTGTACCAAAATTTTGTATGGGAAAGGACACAATGGAACTTAGAAAAGGAAAAGCTGAAAAGAACCACTGATGAGAAAGCTCATCAATTAGATCAGAAAATAAATCAGATTATAGTATTGGAAAGAAGGGTTAAGTAGATTAGTGAATTGATTCCTGAAGCTATGGCATGCAGGTCACCATCTCCAGTCTATGCTCTATTCTTCAAGGAACAATTTTTTAATTTTAAATTAACTAGAATTGTAGAAGAACTGAATCCTTTTGTTTCAAAACCTCATGAATTCTATGATGCATTTTAGTCAGCTCCCATGTCTATAAGTTTTTATTATGTGAATTGTATTTACATAATCATGTTGTACTAGATGATAGGGACTGGAATTCACTATTGTATGTGGGAGATGTTTAGTTAAGAGTAGTGATGTCCTATATACAAAATGAGATAAGTAGGGAACATCAGGCCTTGCCATACATAAATAGTGAAATATATACACCTTTGTTGATGAGGCCTGAAGTTCAACATTCTAGATGAACTCTTCTTGACTGGCTCTCAATCACTATGAACCCAAGTGGAGCCAGCAAGGTCTATCCGGTGAGAGAGAAAGCATATTCAGACTAGGAGCAACACTTTTCATTGAATATTGAGGCTGCAATATCTACTTCTAGGAATATATGGGTAAGGATGTCACATTATATAAAGGTTCATGAACCTCATTCTCCACAGAACTTGACCCTTGCCACCCGCCGAGTTCTGTGGTAAATAATGTTTGGAAAAACATTGTGTGATTACTAGATTCCATTAAGGTTCCAACTGCCTATTCTCCTGCAACCTTTATTAGCAGTAAATGAAAGTGTAGAAGAACATGACATGGCTAAAGAAGTGCAGAGGTGGAAATTAATTTGAGAAAATCATGGGTATTTTAACTATGCTATTGATGAGCCAGGAGAAAAGATTGCTAGTGACCTAAGGCTACGGGCCAGGATACACAACTTCATGATTCCTGGGGACCAACAATAGGATAGGTGGGGGGAATAATGAGCCTCTTCAAAGGCCATTTTTTCAAATTCTTTTTATTTTCTTTCCAGCAATTTACTTGCAAAATAGATACTTAAACTTATGGTTTTATATGTATATTTTGTATATGTAAGGGCATAAGTAGTAAAATAGACGAAAAGGGAACATAGTATATTTGCTTGGAAATGATGGATAAAATGATAAGATGCAGTAGTTATATGCTATTGAATGATCCTATTTATTCTTCTATGTTTGTGGGTAGTTTCCTTCCTGTAGCCATGTGCCTTGCAAGAGTATTAATTTGAACCTAACACTTCTTTCCTGATATTAATGATGAAAATATATATGTCTCAGAGGTTGTGCATGTGCATTAATCATGTTGTAGGGATAATTCATGGTGAATTAAAGATCAACATCATGATGCTGAAGAAGTCAAAAGCCGGTCATTGCTGCAAAGACGCTATCATGTCGAAGAGGTCAAGAAAGCGGTTAAAGTAAATTAAGGCATTGCTGCAAGATCTTCATGGGAAGCAAAAGTCAATTTAGTTTCTTATTAAAGACACCCCATAGATCTAGAGGCACCACTTACTATATTCTGGGAAGACTTATTCTCTATGGTTGATATTTCTATTATGAAGCATTATGTATCTGTAACGATCCTCATTAATGGAGTGATCTTATATTTAGGGAGTATTTGTAGATTTCCTTTAAATAATATGACTATTGTAACTCTTTTGAGTTAGTTGAGTTAGTAGTTATTTTCTAAATAGAAGTTGATACAATTGTAATATTGTTTTATCCAAGTGTATTTTCCATGAATGAATAAAATGCACAAGCTGAGTTCAATTCTGTTATCTTGATTGTGTTTCTATTCACTCATCCAAGGGGGCCCACTTGGCGAGTGAATTCCCTTGTTAGAGTAGAATCATTTCCATGTTTTTAGAGAAGTAAAATAGAACTTTGTTGTTCCTGAAGCCACTAGTAACAAAACTAGTAGATTATTCCTGCAACATAGGTAGGTAGAGCAGTTCCTATCCATAGTTACTATTTTCCTAGAGTAAGATCATTTATTTGAGTTATCGTAGATTTCCTGAAGCTTAATGCATTTCAATTTCATAGGTTTAACCATGAGAATGAATGGAGTTTGAAGCATATACTTTGCAAATGCCATTCCAAGTTTACGTCCCTGGTTGATAATTAAATGAGATCGAATAATCCAATTAGAAACCATTTAGGGTGTCTAATCCTAAAATAATCAGTCTAATGCTATGGGTTTCTAAGACAATTGTTTAGCCAATCAGTTTCCTTGACAACAAATATTGTGTTATGGTGTTGGCATTTACTGTGTTATCATTTACATTTGCAGATTTGGTTTATAAATTTTAAAGTTTAATAATCTATATCACAACTGATTCACCCCCCCCTCTTAGTTGTCTTGTGGACTATTATTCCTAACATAGAGACCTCCTTCCCCACATGAAATTAAGTGCTATGCTCCTTGTAACTATATCTTTGCTAATGCATATCAAGTTACTACTCATAAAATGAACAAATCAAAAACTTGAGCCACCACCCTTACTTGAAGGGAAAAACTTTGCTAACTTCTGAGTCCCCTCTCCTAGTAGATTACACCTCAATAAATATTTTGTAAATTTTGTTTCAAAGAAGTCCCTAGTAGAGTTTCCAATCTATTGGTTCCCAAAACCATAGATTGGAAATCTGAGGTTTTTCCACTTCTATTATAGGACTTCTCAATCACCCCTGGCCAACGAATGGGAATAATCTTCTGATTCAATTCCAATGATTTTGTTAGAGGCTAATATTCGCCAATTGGCTAGTGTTTGAAATTTGAGAATCCAACTTTGGCTAATAATTCAAGATTTAAGGCGACCTAAATTGCCAAACTTTTACAAAATTTTATTCTAGAAATATTTAAATCGCCAAATAATTTATTTTATTAAAAATTTGAACTCAAATATTCGCCTAATATTTGATAGATGGTTAGATTCAATTCGCCTAAATTTT
>MU226028.1:2070124-2103603 GCA_018584345.1 Thuja plicata
AGCCTAATAATTTTCTATAAGAACTCTTTTTTCTTTAAATATAATTATTTTCCATGGTCATTAATGAAATTTTGGTTATTGCTTGAGATTTGCCAATATTTTCTACAAAAAATTTGTGATTAAAAAAGATTCGCTAATACAAATAATTTGTTTTCCCAAAAAATTGAGAGATTCGCTAATAGCAATTAATTTTTTTAAAAATAAAATGAAAGATTCGCTAGGATTTTATATATTTTTCTAGAGGGGGGTTTCTTAAAGTTATCCCTGTTCAATTCCCCGTCACTTTAGGATTTTCTAAACCTATGTGGGTGAACCCTCACCTCAAACCCTAATCAACTAGTTTAAGTATTTTCTATAGCAAATTTAAATCTTTATGATTTCCCAAAGTGGAAAAAGATCCTTGAGATCAATCAAAATGGAAAAATTGTTTAAAATTCTTTGAATTTGTTAAATATGAATGGAATGATTCAAAATAAAAATGGGTATCATGCTCATAGATTATGAATGTGATTGATAGAACAATGAACCTTGCAATTGCAAAAATCTTCCATGAATTATGAAATAATCCCCAGACTATTCTTTTATCTATTATTGGGCAAATAGAGTCAATCCTTGACCAAACCCTCATGTAAAACTCTATGAGATAGTGACTTACACACCATCCACTACCACATATATAGAAAAAAAGATCTTTGCAGAAAGAACCTTAGTCTAAAGGAATTTAATTTCACTAAGAAAATCAATTAGACATAGTTACATAGACAACACTTTGTATGCAATCTCTGATGACCCAAGATTAATACTCCAACTCAATTGTTTACCAAAATATTATATGATAGTAATTGACTCAAGATCAATAATCATAGAGGACTAGTTTCTCCAAGAGTAAATGAACTTACAATCTTCAATTTGGATAGAAAAGAGGGTCTTTGTATTAATTTCAAAAAGTTGGTACAATTGATATGTACTTCAGTTGCATTGCCCTATACAATCATCTTCAAAATACTATTCTTTTCTTCATCATTAAATATATATCTTATACTCTCTATCTATTCTATATTCTATGCGAATGGTCCTTGTATTCTTTTTATATAAAAATAAAAGGATGCAAACAAGCTTCAGACCATCACACCTATTCCTAACTAATAAATAACAACAAGTCAATGCACTCAAATTATAATTCAAATAAACAAAATTAAAACTATACATTAATCCACTTAGCAATCTGCAAGTGGGAGGTTGATTTAAACTGTGGAACTTCATAAATATTGACGAGGAGATCTTGCCACTTCTTTCTTGTAGAAATATAGACTTTAATATGAAATTTGGCAAATTTATTCTACAATGAAATAATATTATCCAAAAGCATATTAAATTCAACGATTTTTAAATTCTTTTTCTCCTTTAAGTGAGATATAATCCTTTGTGGTAGCTCTTCATTCTCTCTCCTCCACTCCTCAAGATATTTTTTCCTTCTTCATCAACAATTCTATGGGTAGACCAATGTTTAAAATATGTGAAAGTAGACAACTTATGTTCAATCTTATCCTCTTCTTCTTCAATACAACTTAAATTATTCAAAATTGTATCTAGGATGTGTATAGTAGGTTTTATCTATGGAGGTGCATCTAGATCTCTTCGCGTAACTTCATATAACCTATTCAATTCATATTGAGAGGGTTTCCACTTTCTAACCAATCCTATGAACAAAGGCTTGTTTTCCTTGAAGGTTCTTGTCATATATATTAAGCTATTATACCCCATATGCACTTCATCACATTTGTTCAAAAAATATTTTATTCTGAAAGACAATATTTCTTATAAATTCATATAAACATATTCTTTTTTAATATCCATGGGCTCCTCAAAGTCCTTATCCTTTTGCACTGGATCTGCTGATACTTGGGGAATAGATCTATGCAACATCATGAACTTCATGGTACCTAGAGAATTCAATTGAACGATCTCATTCTCCATTAGTGACATCTTTAGATATAACTCATTTATTACTTTATTCATCTCCATTTACTTTGTCTGTGATTCTTCAAGTTTATCCTGTAGGTGTTTCACTTGGGCTCTATTGAATATCACCTTGGGCATCAATTCTATGGCTGATGCTAATGGATTAGCATTGTCAATGGTATGGACAATAGCCATGCCCTCTGAACCTTTTTCTATATCAATTAGCTTAGGCTTGCTATCCCCTTTGAAACTAACACATGTGGCTAAGGTCTCTATTTTGGGATCATATCCATATCCTTCAATCTTTTCCAAGGTATCAAATTCTGACACAAATGTAGGATCATCTTGTTTTATGAATTTATCTAATAAGAATAAATCTTTAAATTTAGGTCTAGGCACAATGAACATATTACTATTCTTCACAATTTATCCAGCTTCCTTCACAATACATGTGATTTCATCCAAATGGAGCTCATTAATCATCTTCTTCAAAATTGCCTCATTTTGGGACTCCTTAACACCCATGAGTCTCAATTTTTTTCCTCCTCAAAATCCCTCATTTTATAATGTATCCAAAACTCCTTAAACTCTTGTATTTTTGTGAAATCATCCCCTTGAAGGAATATGAGAGAAACAAATTCTCTTCAATAATTTGTATCAATTGGAGCATCATCCTCAAGAGTATGTAGTTTTTAACCATGGATCTCATCTTGGAATGTAGGGGAGAAGATGATGGATTTGTGTCTTCTTACTATCTTAGTCCCCTCAGGATGTGTGCCACTTCTACTAAATCACACTCATCATCTGGATTATTATAGAAAACCAATGGTACAACATTATCTTATTATTGCATTGGAGGGGGAGAGTCTAAATCTGAATCACATAGAATCAATTATGTCCTTTTCTTAGGAGGGGAAAGTTCCTTCTCAACTTACTTAGGTTTTTCTTATTTTTGACTCTTTCCACACAAACTCTCAAAATCCTCAATACATTTCTCAATCCTTATAACTCCATTCATCTCTTCATCATGAAATATAGGCATACCTTTCTTGAGCCTTTCACCTTCGATTTTCACTAAAATTCTCCATTTTTAACCTTATGAAAAATGACTTAGAACTCATCACAATTACTTATCATATCTTAATTGGCATTGAACTGGTCTTGAAATTTTGCAACCATGGACTAGATATGTCCTTCTAGGTCATAATATCTACTATTTTCACTATCCAATCTATAATTATTTTGAATATACTCTTGCGATTCACTCAACATACTTGAACCAATAGTGAACCAAGAAAATTTTATAGCATGAGGCATATATGTGCCTTTCCTTCTATGAGCTACAATCTCTTTTTATAACCACAACATCGGCCACATAAACTCTAAAAAACCCATCCTCTCTTACACATGTGTAGGCAACTTGTGAGGCTGTTGCCTGCATCTATAAAATCTAATCAATGTATATTTGGGTTTATAAATTCAATCCCCAAAGTTATGAGAGTACTTTATCTCATAAAAATACTCCCTTGGCCTAAGAATAGACTTGATCTTCTATGGAACTCTTTCCTTTTGATGTCCTAGGAGCCTAAAAATCCATAACACAACTACATCATAGAACTTAATGTAGTCATAATATCTACTATTCCTATCCCAAGCTCGACATTATAACTGCACTAGAAACTTATTACCTTTCCCATCATTTGTAGTTAATTTCATAGAATCTCTAAATTTTGAAACATTTTGGTATAAAATTAGATGCAATAACAAAGATTACTTTTGAAATGATTTGGCTATTTTCCATCTTATCAATTGTTGATACAATAGCCTCTCAATCTCAGTAGAAAAATAAAATTCCAAACAACAATTGGGGTTTTGAATCCTCGTTGACATGTACATGAAATCAAGAGGCATTCTTCACTTAGCATCTTCTCCACACAATTGAGCCCATGCAAAGTATGTATTCTAAAAGAAACCTATGAAATGGTTTGTCAAATGCAAGCCCTTATTATCTACCGGGATCATCCTATTGTCAAAACCTCTCTTCATAAAATATGAGATTTCTCAAAACCCTAGACTCTTCACCATTCTCTCATAATCAATAAAAAACATTTTTTTGTCAATTTTAGTCAATTCTTGTTTCCTCAAGTTAAAAAATTCTTCAATATATACCCTAGATATAACTACAAGAGGCATCTCATCCATTTTTCTTATTGTTCTTGTGCATGGTTTATAATTCTTAGTTAATACACTTATAAGCTCAACATCAAAACTTATAGTCAGTACTAAAATTTTTTCCAAATCCAATTTCCAAGGGTTTCATCTAGTTTCATTCTCATCTCTATTCACAAAGAAAAATCCAAATAAGGACCTCCCAGTGATCTAGATTGTTGAGTCCCTACACTCCTTCCATTCATCTGAGAAAACATTATTTATTTCCATATCCGTTTACCCTAGTAGTAGGATAAGTAATGTGTTTTGTGGGGGTCTCTCTGTTATGATAACTGAGAGGGGGGATGGGGGGGTGAATTAGTGCCCTCAAACCATTTCCAATAAATTAACCTAAAAACTTAGTACCACAATATTAAGCCTCTAGTTATCTTAAGTCCTACAAGATGAATTCCTTGAAATAATCTCAACAAATAACTATTGCTCGGAGTTTACTATTAAACCTTATTCTTACTATTTACCGAATAGTAGTCTTTTTTTTACCAAAATGTAGTAAATAACTTACTATATATCGATCAATCCTAATTAGTTATGTGTAATGAAAAACACTAAAGTAATGACTCATAAACACATTAACGCATGGAATTTTAACATGGAAACCCTGTTAAGGGAAAAACCACTTGGGACCTGTAACCCAAAATTTTCACTCTTCTGAAGTGAGCTCGATGAAGAGCCAACCCTATTAAAGGTCACAAACACACTATTAGGTGTGACCTTGTTAGAGGATTTAAATAGAATAGTTTATCACTTGATACGGGCATGTCTATGCTACCTTTTATGACCAAACCTAGTGTAGTTTGAAATGTGGTATGTGGCATCTCATGCTATCTTCATGACCAAACCTTTTGATACTCCTTGGGATGTATCTCAATATAGAAACAATTTTTAATTCCTACTCAATTAAGAGACTTTCTGATCCAATAGTTAAATTGAAACAGTAAATGATTTGTTCACATATACAACTATACTTTGTAGATTTTCAGATCTATTGTAATCTCATAATACCTTTCTAATCAATGTATCTTTTCAATACCTTTTCTCCACTTCTTTCCGCTCAGTGATGTTGTGATTCTTTGTTTCTTGGTGTCCACAGAATTAGATCTATTCTTTAGCTTGATTGATCAGGACTTTATGAAGTTATTCTTCACTAGTTTCTCTCCAGCATCCTTCTTCTCTCTTCACCTAGTTTTTCATAATTAATTATCTTGTCTCTTTATAGATATGATTTCACTTTTTCTCAGTTCTCAAATTTATTTTTCTTGGTGTGATCCACAATTTTAGCCAATCTTTCTTTAAAGCTTTACTTCAGTTTTATCCCTTAGATTTCTCTTTGAAAACTGGAATAAAACAACTTTAAATCTTTCACTTATCTCTGGCTTTATCTTGTCAATGAAAAAAATATTAACAACCAGTTATCTTCTTCTTCAGCTCTTGCCAGCTAAGTCTTTTTCTTTTCTGAACTTCAGTTCCTTTTTGTATTTTAACTCCTTGTTAGCTTTGGTCAATACTTCAGTTCTCCTCGGACAACTTCGTCAGGGTTGTGTGTGCATTGGGCATCATTGTGAAGTTCTACTCATCGATAATTCTTTTTATTCTTCTCATCATTAATGCTTGTTAGGTTTCTTTCTCAGGCATCACTATGACTTTCCTCTCAATTTTCTCTATCTATCGGGGTGCACTACCCATCAGTGTTTGTAGTTACTTAGTGAATACTGATCTTTTACGCATTACTGATAGCATAATATTTATCTCTCTGATTCTCTGAAGTATTTGACACTTTGTATATAAACAATCACATTATATCAAGTTGACATCAATGACAATACAATACATTAATGGATTTAATGTCTTGCATTAACTTTCTGCAGCTTGGTGATCATCAACTTAACTTCTTCAAACATTCAATCAGTTATAGGTCATCAATATCTCTCTTTGGCATTGATGGAAACACACTACATTATAACACTATATTATTACAAATACAATATGAAATATAATAGTTGTAGTTCATCAATCTACTAATCTTATTGTTCTATAACCAATACAAATGTCTGGCTATTGGTAAGCTCATATAGCTTAGATTTTTTCTTGTAGAGTGCTCTCTTTAATCTTCAATCCCTTCACTAGATAGATGTAGTAGCTTCTAATTCTTTCTGTAATGTTTTCTCTCCCTTTGACTATTCTTTTCCTTGATTATCTCTTTTTCCTTTGACAACAATAAGTCATATTTTCCTTCGTGATACTTCTCTCCCTTATAGGTTACATCTCTCCCTTAGGATATCTTCTCTCCCTTTGATGGATATTTCATAAGTAATCTCTCCCTTTGGTTAATGATTATCTCTCCCTTTGAATTCTTAGGAACTTCTCTACCTTTGACAACAATGCCAAAGTAAACTTTGATCATGCCAAAGTTATATCCTTTTACCTTTTTATAATATACTCCTTGAATTTCCCTATCCATCAACATTACAATGAATCTGGTGTTTGGTGTAGATATGTACCTTGCTGTGTACTGATGTATCTATGTATTTCATCTCTTTTCTTGGATCAACATGAATGATCTTCTATTTTTCTATAGGCTGAAGCAACCTGCGAGTCATCTTATTGACCAATAGACAATGGTCGAACACCTAGTCTGTTCCTTAGGTACTCAAATGCATCTTTAGGTAATGGCTTTGTGAATATATCATCTAATTGTTCCTTTTATTGAACATATTCTAGTATCACCTCTTTTTCTTAAACTTGTTCTCTTAAGTAATGATACTTGATAGAAATATGCTTAGTCTTAGCATGCATGACTAGATTCTTAGAAATGTTAGTTGCACTGGTATTATCACAATAGATAATCACTGGCTCAAGAATCTTCATATTCATACCTTCCAACAACTGTTTGATCCTTGCAATGTTAGATAATTTCATAGTAGCAACCACATATTTTGCTTATGTAGTAGATTGTGAGATTCATCCCTGCTTCTTGCTTTTCCATGTTACAAGTCTATCATCCATGAAGAATTCTCCTCCAATTGTGCTCTTTCGGTCATCTAAGTTTCCAGCCCAATCAACATCTGTATAGACTTGAAGCTCAAATTTGCCTTCTCTTTTATACCATAAGCCATAGTCCTTGGTGTTCTTTAGATATCTCAGAATTCTCTTGACAACTGCATGTGCTATATCTGGTCTAGTATGAACAACATACATTAGTTTTCCAATCATTGATCTATACAAGGTTTGATTTACCTCATTTGATTTGTCTTCTTTTGTCATCTTACATCTGGTTTCCATAGGTGTTCCAACTATCTTGGAATATTCCATCTTGAATATCTTCAACACTTCCTTGATGTATTTGGATTATGTGATATATATGCTTGCATCTTGTTGAAGAATCTATAGACCAAGAAAGAATTTAATCTCCTCAAACATTGACATCTCAAAATCTTTTCTCATTTTATTAGAAAAGGATTTACATAACATATCATTACCGCCAAATATGATATCATCAAAAAATATTTCAGTAATCAGAATATTACTATCAATATCTTCTTTTAAGTACAGATTTCTATTTTCACTTGTTCTTAAAAATTCAATGCTTATGAGATAAGAGTGAAGTCTTTCATACTAGGCTCTACGTGCTTATTTCAATCCATACAAGGATTTATTTAGTCTACATACCATGTTTCTCTTTTCTAGATCAACAAACCCTTCTTGTTGTTCAATGTATACCTCTTCTTCCAGTATTCTATTTAGGAATGTAGATTTGACATCCATCTGATATACCTTGAATGCTTTGAATGCAACATAAGAAAGTAAAATTATTACTCCTTCTAGTCTAGCAATGGGTGCAAAGGTTTCTCCATAATCAATACCTTCTTCTTATGCATACCCATTGCATACTAATCTTGATTTGTTTCTTGTGACTTCTACATTGTTATTCAACTAGTTTCTAAATATCCATTTGGTACCGATGACATTCTTGTCATCTGGTCTTAGTACTAGTGTCCATGTTTTGTTCTTCTCAATCTGTTCTATTTCTTCATTCATAGCACTGACCCATTTGTCATTTTCAATTGCATTATTAATAGATTTAGGCTCAAAATAAAAAATTAAACATCTATTATTTAGTGACTTACTTCTTGTTCTCATTCTAGCCTTTTTGTCTCCTATGATCTGATTCTATGGATGGTGTCTTATAACATACTTGGAAAGTATTGGTTCAACTCTTTGTTCATCATTTTGATCATCATATTGACCTTCATTCTGATATCTATCTCTCACAACATCATTTTGAGGATTTTCCTAATTTTTGGTAATTGTAGCCTGATGCTCAGGTGCAATGTTCTATTGCTCGGGAGTGATACACTATTTCTTAGGTAGAGTGTCAGGTTCTTCAATGTAAAAAAACTTATTGTAGTCTTCTGGTTCTCTTTTTATTTCCTCATCATTTTTCTTTTTATATTCATCTATTCTGATATTTGCACTTTTAATGATTTTGTTAGAGGACCTGTTAAAATATTTATAAGCCTTGCTCTTGGTGGAATACCCTAGAAAGATACCTTCATCATGTTTGGAGTCAAGCTTTTTATTTCTATCATCTTTCAAAATATAACATTGACTACCAAAAATTCTAAAGTCACTTACATTGGGTGTGTAACCATACGAAAGCTCATAGGGTGTCTTCTTGGTGTCTTTCTTCAATTGTACTATGTTCAATGTGTAGATAGTAGTACTAACAGGTTCCCTCTAGAATTTTTGTGTGATGCTTTTCTCTATCATTAGTGTTCTTTCACAATAAAAAATGGATTTGTTTCTCCTTTCAGCAATCCCATTTTGCTGTGGTGTTCTTGGTGCAGAAACCTTTCTTTTAATTCCATGCTCATTGAAATAGTTAGTGAATTCATTTGAAACAAATTCTCCTCCTCTATCTGATCTTAAGCATTTTAATTCCTTACCACTTTGTTTTTCTACCATAGCTTTATACCATTTAAACATCTTGAATGCTTATGTTTTTTCTTTAAAAAACATAAATGCTATTATTCTAGAATAATCATCTACAAAGAGAATGAAATATCTATCACTATAGTAGCTCTTTATTCTCATGGGTCCACATAGATCAGTGTGGACTAATTATAGAATAGCATTAGATGTATGGGCTTTTCTCTTGAAAATAGACTTTGTCATTTTACCTTTTTAACAATTCTTACACATAATATGCTCGGGCTTTGACATGCTCGGTAAGCCTCTTACTTTTCTCTTATTGGTTATCCTAATAATGTTGTCAAAACTCACATGACATAATATCTTATTCCATAACCATATGTATTCATTTCTAATCATTAAATAAGTGGTGTTAATTGATGACATATAAATGATTGAATGTTTGAAGATGTTAACTTGATCACCAAAATGTAGAAATATAATGCATGACATTAAATTAGTTAATGGATTGTATTTTCATTGATTTTAACTTTATATAATCTGATTGGTTATATTCAAAGTGTCAAAGACTTTAGATAATTAGAGAGATAAATATTATGCTTTTAGTAATGCATGAAAGATCAACATTCACTAAGTGAATACAAACACTAACGGTTAGTGGAACCTGACAAACAGAGAAACCCAAGAGTAAAGTCATAGTGATGCCTAAGAAAGAAACCCGACAAACATTACCAATGAGCAGAATCACAAGCATAACCGACAGCTAGAATTACAATGTTACCCAATGGATAGACAACCCTGACGGACAGACAAACCTGACAGAGAATCCCAAGGAGAAGTGAAGTGTTGATTGAAGCTATCAAAGAGTTAAAACACTAAAATTAACTGAAGTTCAGAAATGAAAAAATATGTAGCTAGCAGAGCTAAAGATAGACTTAACTGGTTGTTAACATTGTTTTCATTAACAAGCTAAAGCTAGAGATAAGTAAAATATTTAAATCTATTTTATCTAGTTGTCAAGGAGAAATCTGCGGGATAAAATTAGAGTTAAGCTTTAAAGAAAGATTGGCTAAGATTGTGGATCATGCCAAGAAAAAGAAAATCAAGAAGTGAGAAACGATGATATCATGTCTATAAAGAGACAATCTAATTCGTTATGAATTAAGGGAGTGAATAGAAAGGAGAAAGAAGATGTTGAAGAGAAACTGATGAAGAATAACTTCATATAGTCCTAATCAATCAAGCTGAGGAAAGAGCTAAAGATTTTTGCAGACACCGAGTAATAGAGAAGCACCACATCATAGAGGAGAAAGAAGTGGAGAAAAGGTTTTTTAAAGATACAATAATTGGAAAGGTATTACGAGCTTATAATAGATATGAAAATATGCAAGTCTAAGTTGTATGTGTGAAGAGATCATTTACTGTTTTAGTTTAACCACTGATTTAGAAAATCTCTTAACTGAGGACTTAAAAATCCTTTCTATATTGAGATACATCCCAAGGAGTATCAAAAAGTTTGATCATAAAGATAACATGAGATTCCAGATACCATTTGATAAACTAGGGTTCAGTCATGGAAGGTAGCATAGAGAGTTTTGATATCAAGTGAAAAACTATTGTATTTAAATTCTCTAACAAGGTCATACCTAACAGTGTGTTTGTAACCTTTAACATGGTTGGCTCTTCACTGAGCTCACTTTAGAAGAGTGAAAATTTTGGGTTACCGGTCCCAAGTGGTTTTTCCCTTAACAGGGTTTCCACGTTGAAAATCCATGTGTCAATGTGACTTTAGTATTTTTCATTACACATAACTAATCTAGATTGATCCGTATACACTAAGAAATTTACTATTTTTGATAAATGAAAGACTGATAATTGGTAAACAGTAAGATTAAGATTTAACAGTGAACTCTGAGCAGTAGTTATTTGTTAAATTGTTTGGAATTATACATCTTGTAGGATTGAAGATAACTAGAGGCTTAATATTGTGGTACTAAGTTTTTGGGTTGATTTATTGGAATAATTTTGAGGCCACTGATTCACTTCCCCCTCTTAGTTATTCTAAAAATTGGTATCAGAGCTTGTGTTCTTAGAAAGGGATTTTAACAACTCAAGAAAAAGATCACAAGATGAACAAGTGAGATGTGTCCAAGTTGAATCAAGAAAACCTTGCATCATGGAAAAGAATAATAAGACCACCTATTAGGTATTGGTAATGATTTTACTCAACACATTGATACTGAATATGTGTTGCCTACAAGACCTCACACTCTTCAGAAATTGAGAGAAAAAGCACGAGTATAATTACATGATGATAGAAATTGCTTCCTCACTATCCGGTGTTGAGTTTGAAGATGTAAAAACCTGCACTTCTACGAATCAAATGTGGGATAAATTGAAGCTGGCACATGGAGGAGATGCTAATGTAATAAGATCCAAGTAAGAAATCCTGAGAGGGAGGTTTGATGACCTAAGGATGAAAGAAGCAGAAAATATCACTCAGTATAGCTATTGAATCAAAGAGGTAGTCAATGTTATCTGAGGAGTTGGAGTACTTGAAGAAGAGAAAGTGGTAATTAAAATCCTAATAACCTTACTGCATGTATATTCTATTAGAGTATTTGCTATAAAAGAGATGAGAGTAGTTGCAAACAATACCATTACTCTAGATAGTCTGATTGGCAGATTGATTTAATTTGAGATGAATAACTTTGATAATAGTGTTTTACCATCTATGGAGTCTGCATTCAAATCTTCTTTAAAAATAAGTAAGTCAAGTCATAGACACACTATTAGAAATAATAGTGAAAGTGATAATGAGGATCAAGGACTTGATGAGATTGAAGCACTAATGGCAAGAACATTACAGAGAGGCAAAGGTAGATACAAAGGTAAATTACCACTTGTATGTTTTAATTGTAAAGAGGTTGGACACTTTGCTACAAGATGTCCTAACAAAAGAAAAGATGAAAGAAGTAATGAAAAAACATATGAAAATAATTTTGACTGAGGTGATAACAAATATTACCAAAGAAACCGACAATGACAGAAGAGATAGCCGAGACTACAAGGAGAAAGGAAAGAAAGATTGTTACCTAGCTGAGAATAGAGCTAATGATACTGACACCGAATCTGAAGAGGACATTGAGATGGTAATTGTAGCCATGAAGATGATTCATACAAAGAAGAAGAAAGGTATGTAGAGACTGCACTCATATATGAGGTTATTAAGAATGATGTCTGGATTATAGATAGCAGTTGCACTCACCACATGACCAGTGATAAAAAAATTTTTTGAAACTTTTGAATACTATAATGGTGGATAAGTAAGAATGGGTAATGATGTACACATTTTCTAGTTGAAGGTAAAAGAACCATAATGTTGAATAACCTGATCAAATGTGAAAATGATTAGTGGGTAAAAGGACTAAATTACAATCTGTTGAGTGTTTCACAGCTGAATAATATAGGTCATTGAGTAGAATTTGAGAATAAGAAGGAAAAGATCTTCAATGAATAAGGAAGGTTGATTCGAAAGGGTGAACAGACAAAAGGTAACTTTTTTTTATCTTGATGACATTAATACCACTTGTTTGATGGCTAGAATGAAGACATATGGTTGTGGCATAAGAGATTGTGTCATGTGAATTTTGACAACATGATAAAGATAAGCAATAAAACAAGTGTAAGAGGCTTACCGAGCATGTCAAAGCTTGATCATATCATGTGCAAGAATTGTCAAAAAGGTAAAATGACAAAGTCTAGTTTCAAGAGTAAAGCCCATACATCTAATGCAATTCTAGAATTAGTACATACTGATTTATATGGACCCATGAGGACAAAGAGTTACTATGGAGATATGTATTTCATTCTCTTTGTAGATGATTATTCTAGAATGATGACAATCATGTTCTTAAAATATAAATTAGAAGCATTCAAGATGTTTAAATGGTATAAAGCTATGGAAAAAAAACAAAGTGGTAAGGAATTGAAATGCTTAAGGTCAAATAGAGGAGGGAAATTTGTTTCTGCTGAATTCACTAACTATTGCAATGAGCATGGAATTAAAAGACAGGTTTCTGCACCAAGAACACCACAAAAAAATGGAATTTCTATAAGGAGAAATAGATCCATTGTTGATTGTGTAAGAACACTAATGATTGAGATAAGCATCATTCAAAATTTCTGGAGGGAATCTGTCAGTACTGCTATCTACACATTGAACAAAGTACAATTGAAGAAGGACACAAAAAGGACACCCTATGAGCTATGGTATGGTTATACACCCAATGTAAGTTACTTAAAAATCTTTGGTAGCCAATGTTATATTTTGAAAGGTGAAATAAATAGAAACCTCGACTCCAAAAGTGATGAAGGTATCTTTCTAGGGTACTCCACCAAAAGTAAGGCTTATAAATGTCTTAACAAGTCATCTAACAAGATCATTGAAAGTGAAAATGTAAGAATAGATGAATTTGAAGAAAAGAATGAAAGGAAAGAAAAAAAGAACCAGAAGGCTATAATGAGTTTTTTTACACTCTACCTAAGCAGTAGTGTATCACTCCTAAGAAACAAATCATTGCACCCGAGCATCAGGCTGCAATTACCAAAAATCAGGAAAATCCTCAAGATGATGTTTCGAGCGATGGAGATTAGAATGAAGGTCAAGATGATGATCTGAATGATGGAAAAAGAGCTGAACCAAAAATTTCCAATTATGTTAGAAGATATCATCCACAAAATCAGATCATAGGAGACAAGAAGGCTGGAATAAGAACAAGAAGTAAGTTACTAAACACTAGATGTTTACTTTGTGATTTTGAGCCTAAATCTATTAATACTGCACTTGAAAATAAAGAATGGGTTAGTGCTATGAATGAAGAAATAGAACAAATTGAGAAGAATAGTACATGGACACTAGTACCAATACCAGATGACAAGAATGTCATCGGTACCAAATGGATATTCAGAAACAAGCTGAATGAGAATGGAAAAGTCACAAGAAACAAAGAAATATTAGTATGCAAGGGGTATGCACAAGAAGAAGGTATTGATTATGGTGAAAAATTTTCACCCATTGCTAGACTAGAAGGAGTAAGAATTCTTCTTGCTTATGCTGCATAAAAAGGATTAAAGGTATACCAAATGGATGTCAAATATGCATTCCTAAATGGAATACTAGAAGAAGAGGTATACATTGAACAAAAAGAAGGGTTTGTTGATCTAGAAAAGAGAAACATGGTATGTAGACTGAATGAAGCCTTGTATGGATTGAAACAAGCACCTAGAGCCTGGTATGAGAGACTTCAATCCTATCTCATAAGCATTGAATTTGTAAGAACAAGTGAAAATAGAAATTTGTACTTAAAAGAAGATATTGATGGTAATATTCTGATTACTAAAATATTTTTTGATGATATCATATTTGGCGGTAATGATATGTTATGTAAATCCTTTTCTAATAAAATGAGAAAAGAGTTTGAGATGTCAATGTTTGAGGAGATTAAATTCTTTCTTGGTCTACAGATTCTTCAACAAGATGTAGGCATATATATCACATAATCCAAATACATCAAGGAAGTGTTGAAGATATTCAAGATGGAATATTCCAAGCCAGTTGGAACACCTATGGAAATCAGATGTAAGCTGACAAAAGAAGACAAATCAAATGAGGTAAATTAGACCTTGTATAGATCAATGATTGGAAAACTAATTTATGTTGTTCATACTAGACCAGATATAGCACATGCAGTTGGAATAGTTGAAATATTCTCTACTAATCTAAAAGAATCACACATGACTATTGTCAAGAGAATTTTGAGATATCTAAAGAACAACAAGGACTATGGCTTATGGTATAAAAGAGAAGGCAAATTTGAGCTTCAAGTCTATACAGATGTTGATTGGGCTGGAAACTTAGATGATGAAAGCGCACAACTAGAGGAGCATTCTTCATGGATGATAGAATTGTAACATGGAAAAGCAAGAAGCAAGGATGCATCTCACAATCTACTGTAGAAGTAGAATATGTCAAATCTACATTCCTAAATGGAATACTAGAAGAAGAGGTATACATTGAACAACCAGAAGGGTTTATTGATCCAAACAAGAGAAACATGGTACGTAGACTACATAAAGCCTTGTATGGATTGAAACAAGTACCTAGAGTATGGTATGAAATACTTCACTCCTATCTCATTATCATTGAATTTTTAAGAACAAGTAAAAATAGCAATTTGTACTTAAAAGAAGCTACCGATGGTAATATTCTGATTGCTGAAATATGTTTTGATGATATGATTTTTTTGGGAAATGAAATGTTATGAAAATCCTTTTCTAATGAATGAGAAAAGAGTTTGAAATGTCTATGTTTGGGGAGATCAAATTCTTTCTTGGTCTATAGATTCTTCAACAAGATGTAGGCATATATATCACTCAGTCCAAATACATCAAGAAAGTGTTGAAGATATTCAATATGGAATATTCCAAGATAGTTAAAACACCTATGGAAACCATATGTAAGCTAACAAAGGAAGACAAATCAAATGAGGTAAATCGGACCTTTTATAGATCAATTATTGGAAAACTAATGTATGTTGTTCATACTAGACCAGATATTGCACATGTAGTTGGAATAGTTGCAAGATTCTCTGCTAATCCCAAAGAATCACATATGACTGATGTTAAGAGGATTCTGAGATATGTAAATAACACCAAGGACTATGGCTTATGATATAAAAGAGAAGAAAAATTTGAGCTACAAGTCTATACAGATGTTGATTGGGCTGGAAACATAGATGACCGAAAGAGAACAACTAGAGGAGCATTCTTCATGGGTGACAGACTTGTCAGATGGATCAACAAGAAGCAAGGATGCATCTCACAATCTACTGTAGAAGTAGAATATGTGGTTGTTGCTGCAAATTTCTCTAATATTGCATGGATCAAATACTTGCTGGAAGGTATGAATATGAAGATTCTTGAACCAATGATTATCTATTGTGATAATACTAGTGCAATAAACATATCAAAGAATCCAATCATGCATGCTAAGACTAAGCATATAGCATTCAAGTATCATTATTTAAGAGAACAAGTGCAAGAAAAAGAGGTGGTACTGAAATATGTTCAATCAAAGTAAAAATTAGCCGACATCTTTACCAAGCCATTACCAAAAGATACATTTGAGTACCTGAGATAGAAACTAGGGGTCCAACCCTTGTCTATCAATCAATAAGTTGATTAGGAGACTGCATTAGCTTATACACAAATTAGAAGATCAATCATGTTGATGCATGCATAAAGATGGACTGCAAAAGATACATCTATACATAGCAAGGTACATGTCTACACTGAACACCAGAGTCAATGTATTGCTAATGGATAGGGAAATTCAAGGAGTATATTATAAAAAGGGATGGAAGATCATATGCAAGATTTGTTTGGCATTGTTATCAAAGGGAGAGATTATCTCATTATCAGGAATTATAAGGGAGAAATTATCTCATTATTAGGAAGAGATTATATCATTATCCATGGAGAGAAGTTCCTAAGAATTCAAAGGGAAAGTTAATCATTATCCAAAGGGAGAGATTGATTACATATGAAATATCCATCAAAGGGAGAGAAGTAATATAAGGGAGAGAATACATACAAAGGGAAATATTGTTGTCAAAAGAAAAAGAGATGATCAAGGAGAAGAAAAATCAAGGCACAACATATATCAGGAACATAGACAGAAGATGCTACATCTATCCATTAAAGGGATTAAAGATTGAAGAACACACTTTGCAAGAAACAAATCTAAGCTATATGAGCTTACCAAGAGCCAAACATTTGTATTAGTTATAGAAAAAAAAATTTTGGGAGAGATGGATGAAATACACTTGATATATTTGATAATGTAGTGTGTTGCCATCAATGCCAAATGGAGAGATTGATGACATATAACTGATTGAATGTTTGAAGATGTTAAGTTGATCACCGAAATGTAGAAAGATAATGCAAGTCATTAAATCACTTAATGGATTGTATTTTCATTGATGTAAAAATTATATAATCTGATCGGTTATATTCAAAGTGTCAAAGAATTTAGAGAATAAGAGAGATAAAGATTATGCTTTCAGTAATGCATAAAAGGCCAGCATTCACTAAGTGACTACAAACACCGACACTTAGTGGAACCTGATGGATAGAGAAACTAGAGAGAAAATTCATAGTGATGCCTGAGAAAGAAACCCAAAAAGCATTATCGACAAGTAGAATCACAAGCATAACCAACGACTAGCATTATAGTGTTACCCAATGGACAAACAACCCTGATGGAGAAGCCTAAGGAGAATTGAAGTGTTGACCAAAGCTATCAAAGAGTTAAAACACCGAAATTAACTGAAGTTCATAAATGAAAAAATACTTAGCTGGAAAAGCTAAAGATAGAATTAACTAGTTGTTAACATTGTTTTCATTGACAAGTTAAAGCCAGAGATAAGTAAAAGATTTAAATTTGTTTTATCTAGTTGTTAAGGAGAAATCTACAGGATAAAACTAGAGTTAAGATTTAAAGCAAGATTGGCTAAGATTGTGGATCACGCCAAGAAAAATAAAATCAAGAAGTAAGAAATGGTGATATCATGTCTATAAAGAGACAATCTAATTCATTATGAATTAGGGGAGTGAATAGAAAAGAGAAAGAATATGCCAAAGAGAAACTGATGAAGAATAACTTCGTACAATACTGATCAATCAAGATGAGGAAAGAGCTAAAGATTTTTGTAGACACCAAGCAATAGAGAAGCACAACATCACCAAGAAAAAAGAAGTGGAGAAAAGGTATTGAAAAGATACAATGATCAGAAAGATATTATGAGCTTACAATAGATTTGAAAATTTGCAAGTCTATGTTGTATGTGTGAACAAATCATTTACTGTTTCAGTTTAACCATTGATTCAGAAAGTCTGTTAACTAAGAAGGACTTAAAAATCCTTTCTATATTGAGATACATCCCAAGTAATATCAAAAATTTTGATCATGAACATAGCATGAGATGCCAGATACAATTTGACAAACCAGGGTTCAGTCATAGAAAGTAGCATAGAGATGCCCGATATCAAGTGACAAACTATTCTATTTAAATCCTCTAACAAAGTCACACCTAATAGTTTGTTTGTAACCTTTAAAAAGGTTGTCTCTTCACTGAACTCACTTTATAAGAGTGAAAATTTTGGGTTATTGGTCCCAAGTTATTTTTCCCTTAACAGGGTTTCCACGTTAAACATCCATGTGTCAATGTGTTTATGAGTCATTACTTTAGTGTTAACATCTGAAAAATCATTTCCATTAATCTATTAAATAAATAATCTTGTATTGTATACGTGTCCATCACACCCTTTTATATATTAAGGTCATCATCAACAAATTTGATCATCTCTTCAAGATTGGACTAGAATAAAATTGCTATAGCTACCTAAACAGGCCAACAAGAGATACTAAACAATTGACAAGTAAAATAGTCACTTGAAATTTAGAAGCATATTGTATTTAGACTCAACATAATCAAACATAAGATAAAATAATCTTCTCAAAAAGATGCATCCCTTTAGTACTAATACTAAAGTGAGATATGTCGTGATGTAGTTGACACATTTTGCGCCTATCTAGTGGAAGATTGAGGAACAAAAGCTAGGACTCTGTATGGACACTATTACTTGGGAACTCTTTCTCAAGAAATTCAAAGATAGGTTCCTATTAGATCAGTGGAGGTAGTAGAGAGCTGACGAGTTTCATAATCTTAGACAGTTGAATTTGACAGTAGAGCAATATAAGCGTCATTTTAATGAGCTCAAGCAGTACGCTGGATATAGCAAGGATTCCACACTGTTGGTACAAAAATTTATGTGAGGGATTAATACCTACATAATAGGGGATGTAAAGCTCTTTGAGCCTACGAACATGAGAGATGCAGTTATTAAAGCCACTCTAGCGGAGGCTAACTTGGCATTAGGCCATAGAGGTCAGTCAGGTGCTCCTATTGGTGGTGCATCTGGTTCTGGGGTTAGAAGTAATCAGTCTCGAGGGACTGGGAACCTCAAGGAACCCCCTAGTTCCTTTACAGGTAATTATAATTAATAGAAGAAGTTGACTCCTCCTCATAGTCAGAGTGGTGGTACTCGCTCTAGGGATTTGCGAGGTGGTCCGCACGCCAGGCGCAATCAGTTTAGTTAGCCTACATAGAGCACATAGTAGAGTATTAGTAGAGATGGTTTCTAATATTCTAGTGCACCCTCCAATAGGAGAGGCAATTTCAGAGCCACTAAATGTTTCACCCGCGGTCAGTTTGGCCACATTGCGGTGAATTGTCCACAGCGTGCTTCTTAGTTTTTTGAGCAGAGATCTACGACTTTCGAACCTATAGTTGGGAATGTCGGTAGATCTCATGGAGCATATGCAACCTTGGATTATCATCCTCTATTGTATCATCCTCTTGTGATTGGGTCTGTGGGTAGAGGACCTGCAGCTGGGTTTTAGTTTCCTGTAGCAGGGAATGACCCTCAGAGTTCAAACCAAAGAGCAGGGAAAGGTTCTATGGGATCTACATGTTGAGTCTTATGTGACTCATCAGGATGCTTCATATTTATGGGAGTTATATCCCTATTTGTTTCAGGCTTCCAGGAGTAAGCCTAATCCTAGGGGGGATGGATGTAATACCCACCCATGTTTTTCTTTTTAGTTGTGATGTCATACTCTTTTAGGCATTGGTTTCAGTTGATTGGCCAGATTCTTTTAGGCTACTTTCATGAGAGCTATTATTCTTTCATTTGATGATGATACTTGATTTTATGTCATGGATTGATCATATGCATAGATAGATGTGATGATGTTTTCATATTGATTATTATATGTTGATTTCAGATTATGATATACTTATCCCATACTTGCATGTGTATGGTTGTTTTTATGTCGATGTACTTACTGATGTGTTGTTGTGGTAGAGGACAGAGGCATAGTTACTTACTTTTCAAGATCCACACGTTCGAACGATCCCTATCATTGTTTGTGATATTAGATTATGTATGCACGTGCATATTCTTTTAATAACAGGATTGCAGGTACAGGGTATCATCTTTCCTGAATTGGCAGGAGTGAGTGTGCCCACAAATATTCATCTCAATGGTAAAGAGGGGAGGTAACATATAGATCCAAAACCCTAACCTAAGTCTAATCATCCTAGTGTTGGATGAGTTTCAGTATGACTACCCTATGCAGATTTGTCTAGGTTGACAGAATTTGAATACCCTTTCTCCTGAGTATGTGTGTGTTTTGCTTGATTATGCTTTCAAGTGATTTTTAGATTATTGAGTGATTTTCCATATTTTATGATTTAATGGATTATAGTTGAATTAATTATTTAATTATATCCTATGTTTATTTTAAATAATTAATTAAATTGAAATATTTGAATATTTTGATTTAATTAAGTATTTAATTGAAAAATATAGTAAATTTGCTTATATGATTAATTAAATGATTAAATATTTGGTTGCATGTAATATTTGACACAAATATTTAATCTCTTTAAATTAATATTTTATTAATTACATGTGCATGAATGTGTTGAAAAAAGTATTTTCAAATTTAAATATCTCAACTTCAAATTAGGAGTCAAAGTTGAGTTGTGGCAATAAAGAATATTTTAATTGTTTAATTTGGATTTACTTTCGATTTTGAGTGGAGTTATTTTAGGGATTGAGTGGGGAGTTGTCATGAGGGGTTGCACAATTAGGGAAATTTGATTCTCTTTAGGAGAATTCTCCTCTCATTTCCCTCATAACAGGTTTTTGGATTTGGAGAGCTCTTGGTGATTTTGGGTTTTTGAAGGATTGTGGATTGATGTGGTTTCTTGTTGCTTTGAGGATTTCAAATTTTTCTTACTTGTGTGTGTGCTTGGATCTTCATAGTTGCCAGATCTGTGGTTGAATTGGGCTTGAGGGTTTTCAAATTTTCTTTCATCTTCCAAGCTACATTCTTCCATTTCTTGCATTGGAATGAAGGTAGGTTTCATTTTCCATGTATGGTGTCAGTTTTGTAGATCTGAGGTTTTCATTGTTGAATTAGTGCATGTTTGTTGTTTTGGATTTTAAATGGCTTTATTATTGTTTATACATTTTTGGGTTTCATTAGAACCCTAGATCTAAATTTCTTTCATTCTATGTATTCTTAGCATCATAGGTTTATGCTGTCAAAATTTCAGGAAGAAATTCCCTCTAGATCTCTTAGAAAATGAAAAAATTAATCCTTTGTATAGTTTAAGCTATAGAGAAAATTAAATTTATGGGTTATTAATGTTTTGATGTTTTTGGGGTTTATAAGAAGCTTAGATCTGTCATTTTCATGTTTATATATTTCTTAGCATAGTACTCTTATGTTGTCAAAAATTTCGTGAGAAGATCTCTTCTAGAACTCCTAGAAATCGAAAAATCAATCCTGCATATAGTCCTAACTATAGGGAAAAATTAAAAATTTGGTTTCTAAGTATTTTCCATTGTAAAAATTAAATCTTTTCAAAAATGTGTACTCACTGGAAAAGTACAGTCCGGTGAATAAAACCACCCAGAAGGTAAAAAAATATAAAACCCTTTCACCTTTGTATTTTCCGTTTTCGGATTTATATAAAAAAAAAAATGAACTTGCTTTACAAAAAAGGAAAATACTATTATTAAAATTCGTTTAAAAAGAAAAATAAAATAAAATAAAAATTATATTAAAGTAAAGCCACAGTGTTAAAGCGTGCTTTAAAAAAAAAACATTTTAAAAATTTTTATAAAGGAAGGGGTGGTGGGACCCCATCCCCACCAACCCCCTACCTTAGCATGCGGTTCTAAGCGCATGTGGGAGGGAGGCGGTGGTCCCCCCTACCCACAGTCCTTACAAGGACTGCATTGGGCAGCATGCACAGGGGAAAGGGTACCCACGTGGGCCCTCCCCCCACTTGACTTGCATAAAGTTTGTTAAACAAACTTTTAAAAATAAAAACTTTATTTTATTTTATTTAAAAATTGGTTAGCTTTGAATTAATTTTAATTGTATTTTATTATTAATGAATAAACTTTTGTTTTATGATTTATTTATTAATTTAGATTTCATTTTTTTATTGTAATTTATTAAAATATGGAATTCGTTAGATTATTTAATTATTAACTGTGTATAATGTATAACTTAATTAACCCATTTTTATTTATAATTTATAATTTAATATATTAATGGTTAATTATATTTTAATTTATTAATTGTTAATTTAAGTTAATGTGGTATTATTAATTTTAAATTAATATATTAATTATCAGTTATAATTGATTTTATTAATATGTTTCATTAATTACTTTAGTAAAAATGTAGTTGTTTAATTTAAGTTAATCAAGATTAACTTTAGTTGTGTAGTTATAAGGTAACTTGAGACCTTAGAGGTGGATAACTAATTTGAAGTAATTAATGGATACTTCGATTAGATTAGTTAATTACGAGAGATAGTTGTAAATGGTTTTGATGCAAATTACTTGAATTATTTCAGATTAAGTTATTGATTAGATGGAGTTTATGTATGAGTTATCTATAAGTGTTTACATGGATATAGTTCATTTTTCAGTCTTTTTAGACATTCTGTTTCTATGCATCTATATGTTTCTCTTTTGCTTACATGTGTTATTTTTGGGGGCATTAGATGACCTAGGATGTATACAGAAGCTGGGGGAAGTGTTTATATTCCTATTACTTCATGGCATGTGTGTTATCTGTTATTACCCTAAACTGACCATGTGACCCTTTCGATTATGTTATCTGTTAGTGTACCTATGTGACCATTCCTGTTGTATGGGATACTGATTTGGGGTGCACTAGGGTCGTGACATATGCTAGACCTATTAAGATCTTTGAGCCTAGGGTAGGTTACGTAGATGTGTAGTAGGAGGTTGCTTGCAATAAGTTTTGTGTCTGTAAGTGACTACTGGATTGCTTATTGTAGAGTTTCTTAATAAGTGATAACTAAAGACATACTGAGAGATTAAAATGAATTAATAAGCTAAGATTCTCCTCACCCATGCTTGAGTGCTAGTAAAGACTAAGATGGAGGTTGAGATAGTGCTTTCCCCCTTATGAGGTGCGGGTTCTGGCATAGTTAGTGGCCTTGTCAATTTGAGAGGTCGTTGGCTCCGTGTATGGTCACTTAGGTGCCAGAATCCATTGGGATTATCAGGGTTGAACTTAAGGGTTAGACGTACATGATGACACCTTCCTTTACACATGCTAGATTTCCTACATTGTCAGTTGCCTCTGGATTAGTGAGTCTTACCTTTTTGTGATGATTAGTACACCGGACTAGAGAGCTATTAGAATCCCTTGCTTAGTGGTTATTCTTTCTTGGTTTTGGATATCTGATCGGGGTCTGTTGTTATCTCCTCAACACGATGGGGTGGACCTTCGTGGTTTCATATAGATGGGTGGTAGTGATTCTTTATCCATTGAGATTCGACATCCTAGTACCAGGTGCTTGATGGTTCTTTGTAGATGAGCTCTTTATGTTCCTTCATCATTTATTATGTAATTTCATTATTGTAAATCCTATATTAGGGTATTTCATGTGATACCTAATCTGGAAATTGTAATAGTAAGTAGATTAGAGTGATTACCACATACCCTGTGACATGTGCAGTGGATGTGAGTTTACGGTGGTGTCATGGTTATCCATGAGGATTGTAATTATGGTTATGTAAGTTGTATTTGATTTATCTATTTGAATGGAATCTTTTGTTATATTGTTAGTTGTGTTTTTTTTTAAGTAATTCAAGGTCATGGAACCCTTGAGTCACGTAATCTATGTGAGTGTAAGACATGTGTATAAATGGTGATTGCTTCTGCATGAATGTATGTCTCTTTATGTTAACTTTAAAAAAAAAATTATTCAGCGCACATAGTGTCATGTTCTAGGTTAATCTCTCTTGGGTTCCCTGGCGGGGCATTACACTAGACTAGAATAAAATTGCTATAGCTACCTAAACAGGCCAACAAGAGATACTAAACAATTGACAAGTAAAATAGTCACTTGAAATTTAGAAGCATATTGTATTTAGACTCAACATAATCGCGCATAAGATAGAATAATCTTCTCAAAAAGATTGATCCAAATATGCCTATGTATTTACAACGCAAAATTATGTCATTATCACAAGTAAAATTTAACTTTATTCTGTATCAACACTTCTAAATAATTAAAAACTTCTAAGCAAACAAAAATAATCCCACAATTCAATAACTTATTTAGTGTAAAGTAGATTCTATGTATATTTATCTATGAATACTCTGATAATCATTCATCCCTTGAATGTAATAATAATAAAATTAAATGTTCACTTTGTGTACCTTTCAAAATTTCTTTACCCAAGCATGTAACTAAAATTGCTTCCTTCTTTCCACACCTACACATATGGTGAATTAACTTGCACAAACATGTAGTCATATCTTCATTTCTGATAAAGTTATAATATAAGGTACTTAATTCCCTTAGAATGATAAGAAATTTTTATCTCTAATATATTATTATTATAATTAATCATAATTTTACAACCATTATCTTAAGCATCTAATATCCTCTACATTTGTCAAGAGGTAATAAATTAGATGCATTGAAAAACATAATTATCCCTTCTAATTATGCAAGAATGAACAAGGCAAGTTATACATCCCACTAAGCATGACGTCATGATAACCTAACACAAGACTAGGGAGGTGGCAGGCCACATGGACTCATAATTCCCTATATCTCCTTCCTCACATACATTTACCAAACCACATTATACGTATTTGGTAAAGAAGCCACATCACGACACAAGGCCAGCCTTCGAAATACACCAAGGAAAAACTAGTTTAGCCCATAAGTTCAGAACGAAAAAAAGCAAGTTGTCAATTTCAACAATAAAGAAGATAAATTTAATGAGTCACAATCGTAAATGAAATGTAAAATGAATATCATAAACTATGGCTAAACCATTGCAAAAAAAGGATCAATTAACATGCTGGTCCATACAATCAAAGAGAAGAAAAGAAGAATCATCATACAATAGTACTTTACATCACTATGTCATCCTACTAGGTACTAAGAATCCTCCTTGGTCTTTAGCCTTAGTAACCAATTAGATGTTATGGAATATTATATCCTTAGAGTTGAGAAAAACCAGTTATTTATGCAACCAAACAAATGGTTCCCATTCCTCGTTGGGTGGCTAGTGTTCTAGTCTTACTATAGATTAGTATAACATCTAGATCCACTACCACAAATTTTCCTATGTATTCTTTAAGGAATTCATTCATAAGCCTCATAAATGTAGATGGGGCATTAGATAACCCAAATGGAATTACAAGCCATTCATACAACCCTTCCATGGTTTTGAAGGTTGTCATCCATTCATCTCCCTGATTGACTCTAATTTAGTGGTATCCACTCTTTAGGTCAATCTTAGTGAAACATTTGGCTTCTCCTAGACAGTCCATTAGGTCTTCTATCCTAGGGATAGGGAACCTATACCTAATGGTAATCTGGTTTATTTCTCTTGAATTATTACAGACCCTCTAATTTACTCCCTTTTTGGGTGCTAATAAAATGGGTATGACACAAGGAATAATGCTTTTTCTAATGAGACCTTGGCTTAGGAGTTCTTGAATTTGCTTGGAAATTTCCTCATTTTGTTGAGGAGTCATTTTATAGGCTTCTTTATTAGGAAGGGTAGCTCCCAGGATAAATTCAATTTGGTGACTAACAACTCTCTTAGGGGGTAGGGTTGATGGTTTTCCATCACTCACAATGCCTTCATACTTTTGCAATATCTCTTTCACTTCCTTAGGCAACTCTCTATTCTCGGCTATCTTGTATGTACTTTCTTCCTTTAGCTTCAATACAAGTTCAAATCCTACTCCCTCTCCTTCTTCTAAGGCTTATATGAACTCCTTTGTACTAACCATAAGAACATGGGGGCTTGCTAACTTCATCTCTCCTTCCTCTAACAATGACTGTATCTTGAAAGTCACATTATCCTTCTTGAAAGAATAAGAATTATTTTCTCCATCATACATGGCCTTTCTGTCAAATTTCCATGGCCTACAAAGGATTAGGTGACATGCATCCATATGTAGGATATCATACAACACCTTTTCTTTGTATCTCCTAATTGAAAATTCCACCGAAGCTTGTTCATTAACAAGGACATGTTGTCCTTTGTTCAACCAAGTGACTTTGTATGGGTTGGTATGGGGTATTCTCTTCATCTTCAGTTTGTTGAATACCTCCTCTGACACTATGTTGTTAGTAGACCTCAAGTCTATGATGACTCTAAAAATTTTTTCGATCATCTTGAATTTCACTCTAAACAGTGACCTTCTTTGACTAGGTTCCTCTTTGACTAGCTCCTTGATTAATGTTCTTCTTATCATCAATCTCTCTCCTTCTTCTAAATCTAGGGTTACCTCAGGGTGTTTAGTTCCACTACTAGACTCCTCTTGATCATATTTTACCCTATTGTAACTTCCTTTGGAAGTAGAGCCTTTCTCTCGACATATGTATGTAGGGTGTCCCATTTGGTTGCAGTGGTAATAATTAATAGTTGCAAAGTAAGAACCTCTACCTTGACCACTATTTATTCATCTCCAACTAGAGTTCCTTTCTCTATTGGAGTTTCCTCTATTTTTACTTCCTTCTTGTTTCTCAGTAAGTTTGGTCTTAGAACTTATACCACCACATCCACCTCTCTGTCCTCTATTATCTCTTTTTGTTCCTCTACCTCTGGTAGTTCTTGAATCTTGTTTGTTCCTTAGCTTCTCTTCTACTTTTATTGCAATTCGTTGGCATTTCTGAATAGTATTAGGAGTCAAGAGACTCATTTCATCTTGTATAGTCCCTATGAGACCATTAAGGTATCTACCTACCTTCACCTTCTCATCTTCTGCAGCGTGAGACCTCATGCATTGCCTTTGAAACTCTTCAGTGTAAGAGTTCACAGCCAAATCTTTCTATCGTAGACTTTGTCTTCTTTTGTGCAACTGAATCTCAGAATCTTGAGGTACATAAGCATCTCCGATTTGTTCAACCATAGCCTTCCATGTGGCAATGAGCTTCTTTCCTTCTTTCTCTCTCTCATCTTGGATAAACTTCCACCAAGTGAGTGCAGACCCTCTTATTCTAGCCTTAGCAACTTTAACCTTCTAAGCTCCAGTAATTCCATCACATTCAAAGTGATTCTCTAGTCCTTCTATCCAATCTAGGAGTATCTTTGGTTCCATATTTCCACTAAAGATAGGAACTCATTCTAGTGCTTTACCACTCAAATCCTTTAGTTCTTTCAAGAATCATTCCTCGGTGACAACAGGATCAACTTCACAGACTTCATCATATATGGAAACCTCCTTGCCTTTCCCTTTAACCTTATCCTTCACTTATTCTTCATTTCTTTCACTTGGTCAAATTTTTGTTCCAACTATGCCAATATCTCTCTGAGAAATATATTCTCTTCTTCTTTCTCATCTACCTTCTTTTCCAACTCTGTATTTGTCACCATTTTAGACTCTTCTATTGACTCTTCTGGTTGGAACTTTCACCACAAACCTGATCAATAAGCTTTGATACCAATCTGATACAGATGCTTTGTGGTGTGCTTGCACAAACACTTTTCTAGGACTCCACTTGTCCTAGTCTTCTCTAGATCCTATTCTCACTCCTAGTACCTTACAAGTATTTTCTCTCCTGGCCTAAGACTGCCCTAACTCAACTCTATGAGTTGGTCTTCTTGTGCATCACCTTGGGGAATAACTATCATTAAAAGTAATTCAACTCTTCACTCCTCCTTGGATGACTCCAAGTGAAAATTCACCATAACATCTTCACAAGTTCTATAGGGGGTGTATTTATCATTGAAAAAACCATTTTCTTCCCAATGATCCCATTTGTATAGGTCATTAAGTCTTTCTCAATCAAGTTCAAGTTTGACTATGCTTTTGGCCTAATAGACCTAATTGGTTTACTAGCCCTAAACAAGGGTTTTTTCCCAATTTACTCTCAAAACTTCCAAATAACCCTAAAAAAATAACTTTTCATTAAGATATCCTTTATCAAGACCTTTAGGATTTTGGTTTTCTTAGGTTCCTAAGTCATCTGTATAGAGGAATCCTGAAATGTAGGGAAAATAGGGGTAATTGGGATTAAATTGTGCAGTCCTCTGATTTCTACCTATAAATCTACCTAAATGGATTGGCCAATGCCTAATATCACTTGTAGGTTTCTATAGCACCACTACCTCTCTGAAACCACACTTGGTTTTGAGCTCTCACTCTTCCCCCTACAATTGCACTTCACTTTCTCTCTGTCGTACACCTAGCCGGGCACTGTGATCTCGCCTAGGGCATGATGCTAAAAATATCAAGATTTATCTTCTGAGATCCTCCTTCCATAGAAACAAACTTCAATGAATCCCCTACCATATTTTTCAAGTCTATGATGATTTTCATAGTGGAGAACTATGGGGGAGCCATAAAACCAAAAAATGCCTAAACTACACTAGCAACTAGACTATGCACAAAACAATTTCAAAACCTACTCTAATTATTTCAAAAATAATACACTACTGAATAGAAAGTTCTTAGAAGTATCTTTACTACATATAACCAACACTAAATTTCACACTTCAATCCATACAATAACTCATGCACTCAATGCAAGTTGACTGTCACTGAAAACCAAAACTTTGAGCTGCTATTCACAAGCAAAAATTACAGTCCTTCTCTACATACCTTGGGAAATGGGATCCTTTTTTCTTAATATGCCATACACATGATTCTATACCATTATGGAAATGACCCATGTTGTTACCTTGAAATGAATCAAATTCTGTAAATGTTTTCATGCAACATTAAAAGTTGCTAAAATGTTGTCAAGCAACATTGTGACAACTTTTACAACTTTGAGAAAAATTAATGTTAAGGGTCTCTAATTGACCTAGAATGGTGTAGAAACATATTAGGAACCATTTTAGGAATAATTATAACCCTTCCCATGCTTAAAGGATTTTAGACATATTTAAACCTATTTTTCCATCTTAGGCCTAATCTAGCACTAAGAATTAGAAAAGGATTAAGTATCTAGGTTGGATTGAGCCTAGTCTAATCCACCTAGGAAGACACATGAAAAACCTTCTAAGGTAAAATTAAACACTATTGACTTGGATAAGGTCAACACAAGCCAAAATTGTAACTAGTCTTAGGGATTTTCCTAGGTCCTCCTGCACCACAAAGATGGAATCACTGAAGATGAGATAAGATGAGAACATTAGGGAATATGGACAAAGAATTAATGAACTAGTTACTGGAATTAGAAAATCTGGAGGTACTTATAGTGAGGAAGAAGTGATTGCAAAGATACTCAGATCTTTGACACTTGCATATAGAACCAAAGTACAAGATATAGAGGATATTATACCTTTGACACCAAACTTCACTAGAGAGATGTTGATTGGAAAGATTACTACTTTTGAGGCTGCAGAATTGGGAGATAATTTACCTAATGTCAAGTCAGAATTCAAGTAAACTGTGCATAAGAACAAAAATACCTTATCTGGAATTGTGAGCGCCAACTATGGTGACCTGAGATAAGAGATTGGAGACTATGTTGAGGACTGGGAACAGATACATGAGGAAGAAAGAAAGCTAGATGAAGTGGTAGCATTGATTTATAGAAGAGAGAAGAGAGGCAAGGATAAATTTGAAGGAAAATTACCTTTGAAACGTTTTTCATGTAACAAGATTGGTCATTTTTCATCTAGATGTCCTACAAGGGTTCCTAAGAATAAACCTAAGTTCTACAAATCAAAGTATCCTAAAGACAAGGAATGTTATTACTCTAGTGAGGGTGTTTCTTATGATGATGGTGACTATGATGAAATTGGATTTATTGCTATAAAGGATGATGAACCTATACATGAGGAAAAAGCCTTAGTATCTTGTGTTAAAAATAAATATGAATGGGTTATAGATAGTGGTTGTTCACATCATATGATTAGAGATAAAAATAAGTTTGTGAGTTTCAAAAGATATGATGGTGGTGTTGTTAGATTTGGTGAAAATACTCCTAAACTTATCATTGGAGTAGGATCTATTTCTCTGGATGGAAAGACTAATAGTGGCAATGTATTACTTGTTGATGGACTTAAGAATAATTTGTTGAGTGTTGGATAGTTAGTGGACAGAGGTTCTTAGTTGAAATTCACTAATGGAAAATGCTCTATCAGAAGTAAATCAGGAGATTTGATTGCATATGATACTAAATATAGAGGTAATGTATTTGAACTGAATACATTTGAAGCTACTTGTTTTATTGTGAAGGTTGATGAAAGTTGGTTGTGGCATAGAAGATTTTTTCATGTTAACTTTGATAACATTATGAAGGCAAGTATGACTAATGGGGTAAGAGATCTACCTAAGATTGTAAATCCATCTAACACTATGTGTAGAGAGTGTGTTATGGGGAAGTAAACCAGAAGCAGTTTTAAAAGAAAATCTTATTCAGCAAAAGGGAAGTTGGATCTGGTGCATACAGATCTGTGTGGTCCTACAAGAATAAGATCATATTATGGTGAAAGGTACTTTATAATTTTTGTTGATGACTTCTCTATAATGATGTGGGTTACATATTTGAGATAGAAATCTGAAGAATTTGAAAAATTCAAGTTATTTATAGCAAACATTGAGAATGAATCTAGTTTCAAGATAAAATATTTGAGATCAGACAGAGGTGGAGATTTTACATCAAAATTATTTAACACCTACTGTGAATAACATAGAATATACAAAAAAAATTAGCTCCTAGAACTCCACAATGGAATGGAAAAGCAAAGCAAAGAAATAGAACTATATTAGATGTTGCAAGGACTATGTTGCTGGAAGGAAATGTGTCACGTATTCATTGGAGAGAAGTAGTTGGAACTGTTGTGTACACCTTGAACAAAATTTAGATTAGAGAAGGTACAAGTAAGACTCCTTATGAATTATGGTTTGATCATACACCTACTGTAAAATATTTTAGAATATTTGGAAGTAAATGTTATATCAAAAGAGATGATGAGATACAGAAGTTTGATGCTAGAAGTGATGAAGGAAATATTATTGGTTATTATACTAAGGGTAAAGCATATAAATATTTCAATATGAGATTGAGGAAATTGATTGAAAGTGCCAATGTGAGGATAGATGAAAATTTTTAGATTTTGGAAACAATATATGACCGTGGTAAGATTACATAGATGAAAGAGGTCATTGTTGATCCTAAAGAACCTTTGATAATTGAAAATGAGATTGAAGATGAAGTGACTGAAGTTACTAAGACTCCGAGGTGTGTTAAGAGGAACCATCCTAAAAATCAAATTATTGGTGATGCAAATAAAGATATGATGACTAGATCTAAAGTTAGAGATGAAATTTGTTTGATATCTCAAGTTGAGCTGAAGACTACTACTGAAGCATGTAGATACGAATCTTGGACTAAATCTATGGAAGAATACTCGACCAGATAAATAAAAACAATACTTGGGAATTGGTTCCAAGACCTAAGAACAAAAATGTGATAGGTACAAAATGGGTTTTTAGAAATAAGATGGATGAGGAAGGAACAATGGTAAGAAACAAGGGTAGACTGGTATGTAAAGGCTACTCACAACAAGAAGGAATATACTATGAAGAAATATTTTCTCCCGTTGCTAGGTTGAAAGCTGTGAGATTAGTTCTTGCTTATGCTGCACATAAATACTTTAAAGTATATCAGATGGATGTGAAATCTGCATTCTTGAATGGTGATATGGAAGAAGAAGTTTACATTGATAAACCTGATGGATTTCCTTTGACAGAGGATGGAGACATGGTTTTTAAGTTGAAGAAAGCAGTGTATGAATTGAAACAAGCATCTAGAGCATGGTATGAAAGATTGGAAAAGTATCTACTTCGTATTGGTTTTCAGAAAAGGTAATGCAAACAGTAATTTATATTCAAGAACTGATGAAGATGGAATCTTAATCATATAAGTTTTTGTTGATGATATCTTTTTTGGAGGCAATGATAAGATGAGTAAGAAGTTCTCTAAAGAAATGGAAAATGAATTTGAGATGTCAATGATTTGTGAAATGAAATTTTTTCTTGGTTTGGAAATTAATCAAGGTAAGAATGGCATTTTTATATCTCAGACCAAGTATCTTAAGGAAATGTTGAAGATGTTTGGAATGGAAGATTGTAAACCTATTAGAACACCCATGGCGACTGGGCATAAAATGACTAGTAATGATGAGACTCAAAGTGTTGTTTAGACAAAGTATAGATCTATGATTGGTGGTCTACAATATCTAACTCACACTAGACTAGATATTACCAATGCAGTTGGTATTGTCGAAAGGTATCAAGCAGATCCTAGAGAGACACATCTTGCTGCTGTGAAAATAATTTTTAGATAATTGAAAGGAACAACAGAATATGGATTATGGTATGAAAAATCAGATGATTTTATTTTACAGGCTTATACTGATGCTTATTGGGAAAGTAATGTGGATGACAAAAAGAGTACTAGTGGTGGTGAAATTTTCCTTGGGAAAAGGTTGATTTCTTGGTTGAGTAAGGAGAAAAATTGTATTTCTCAATCTACTATTGAATCAGAGTATGTTGCTACTACAATAAATTGCACACAAGTTATTTGGATGAAAAAAATGTTGAAGGACATTGGAATAATTTTTAAAGAGCAAGTGGTTATCCATTGTGATAACACCAGCATAGTAAATATGTCAAAGAATCTTGTAATGCATTCAAAGACTCAACATATTTCTATTAAGTATCATTTCTTGAGGTTGAAAGTAGCAGAGAAAGAAATTAAACTGGAATATATTAGCACAAAGGAACAGATAGCGGATATGTAAGAAGAATGAAAAGAATGAAAGCTAAAACAAGTATTAATCCAAGAAAATGAAATGCATGGAAGATTTTACCACAACCAAAGGAGAGAAGATTGCAAGATCAACCACAAAGTACTTCAAGAATCCAACAATGAGCCAAGAGATTTTGGTAAGGGGAAAAGCAAATAAAAACCCCTTTGTGAATAAGAATATGGCAAAAAGCCTAAAAGATGAGAGCAATGAGAGATTGAGAGAGAGAGGAGAAGATTATTCAAACTAATGTGTGAGAGACATCTCTTAAGTAGAGATGAGTGGAGGAGTTTGCATGTAACTCCCTTCTCCTATGGATGCCACATTCCTATTGTGTGTGTGACAAATGTGTGATTCCTCTTAAGGAGGAATAT
>MU226028.1:2106336-2138907 GCA_018584345.1 Thuja plicata
GATTATAAAGAAGAGAATAAGTCCTTGTGCAGTGCTAGTGGTGTTGGCATAAAAAAAGGAGGTAAGTGGAGGCTATGCACATATTCCATAGCTATACATAGAACAACAATAAGATATATGTTTCCAAACCTTTTCCAAAAGATGTTTTTGAGTATCTTAGAAGCATGCTTGGGGTCAGAACCCCTCCTTGTGATAATTAATTGATGCATATATGCATCAGTCCAGTGGCTTTCAGAGCTATATCATTTTCTGTAATTGATGTATGGATCTATTCCTCAGGGGGAGTGATCGAAGGAACACTAGAGTACATTTGGGTGATCTTGTACCTAGATGTTAGACATGAAGATTTGAAAAAGCTACAAAATATTACAGATGAGTTATGTCACCCTTTGCCATTGTTGATAAAGGGGGAAGGAATCTATGTGAAAATCCCTACTATTTTGGAGAGATTTATGTTGAGGATATTGATAATATTGTATTGAGAGGAGAAAGTATTTTTTAGTTGATTTTGGGTTGATAGATTTTCCCATTTGTTTCCATAAATGCTAAAGTGGGAGATTGTTGGATGCTATCAGATTTTGAAACTATTCATGTTCTTGATATTCATGTTTTGTCACTGATGTCAACATATGTTTTTGTGAAGAGGACAAACTGGTTCCTTGACTGGCAGAAGTGTATGGACACTATACAGATGTTTCAGAATGATCAAAGTTAGTTATATGAAGAAAGATGTGTTTTGAAATTATCCCTAAGGTCTCTTGGCTTTATGTTACATATTGATAATGTTACAGTTATTTTAGTTAAGACTAGTTTCTGGATGGTAACTGTGATGCTTGACATAGCAGGTCTCTGTGTTTTGGCTATATCTTACTAGAGAAGATATTTCAGATGAAGAAAACTTACTGGAGGACTATAGACATAATTTGGGATAATAGGTTGTGTTCTATTGTTGTGTGATAATTGGTGATGTCATCTATGGCATGTATTATGGAGGAGACCTATTTGGTGGCTGACTTCAGACATGTAGCATATAATATGAATTGTGAGCATAGATTATAGATTTAGAAGTATAATTGATGGATTGTATATGATGTTTACTTGTTATAGGTACCATGTTTATATTTAAAGGGGTTAAACAATTATTTGTATATTGAGAAAGCCTAATTGGATGACCTAATTAATTATTTGTGTATTAGGAAAGCTTAATTGGTCGAGCTAATGAATTATTGTAATAGGGTATATATGAGTGATCTTTTATTTTGGAAAGATGTGGTAGTGGAATACATTAAAAATAAAGAGAAGTGAAAGATGCGAGGCTTGTTTGGATACTAGATGTAGAGCAGAGCTTGTGATAAGAATACTTCATTGGAAGTGACCAAGCAAAGATAGTTTCTATTAGGTAATTCACTAGATTGTATATTCCTATATACACTTGTTCGGATTGTGAATCCTTGAGGGTGGTTTTAACCTTCTTTTGGAAGTGTGCCTAGGTAGTGAGACTACTACTTTTCTTGACTCCTAATAGGGTGTGTCTCCTAATAGGGAGTGTGTACTATAATGTTTTAATAAGCTCCTAACAGGGCTAAATCTTTTAACAGGGATACTATACTCTCAGTATATTATTTGTGGGTGCTAATTCCCACTGGGGTTTTACCTTTAACAGGGTTTCCTCGACAATACATATTGTGTTATTGTGTTGGAATTTACTGTGTTATCATTTGCATTGCAATTTTGGTTTATAAAGTTTAAAGTTTAATAATCTATATCACAACTAATTCACCCCCCCTCCCAGTTGTCTTATGGACTGGTATTTCTAATAGTGATAGTAAATGAACAATCTAGGATTGAATTTTGAATTGGGGGCTACAATGACAAGATTATTTGTGATGTACTTCCTCTGGATGCTTTTCATCTTCTATTGGGAAGACCATGGTAGTTTGAAAGGAAAACCATGGATAATGGAGATAAGAATTCCTATTCTTTTTAAAAGGATGGTGTGACATACAAAATCTAGTATTTGATGGAGGAAGGAGTTAACACTACTCCTAATGTGTTGGTAGTTGGAGGAAAATAATTCCTACAAGATCTTAAGAGAGAAGATGAAGAGTGTTATGCAGTGACGATGAAGCCCAAAGAGGAAAAGATAGAAGAACCAACACCTTTACCCAAGGAGATACAAGAATGTTTGGATCAGTTTAAGGATATTGTTAGTGATGGATCACCAACATTCTTCCCACCGCAAAGATCAATAAGTCACTAAATTTACTTCATTATATGTGCATCATTTCCCAATAAGGCAGCCTATAAAATGACCCCTGAAAATAATAAGGAGATAGCCAGACAAGTGGAAGAGTTATTGGATCAAGGGATTATAAAGAAGAGAATAAGTCCTTGTGCAGTGCTAGTGGTGTTGGCATAAAAAAAGGAGGTAAGTGGAGGCTATGCACATATTCCATAGCTATACATAGAACAACAATAAGATATATGTTTCCAATCCCTAGGATTGAAGACGTAATGGATTGTCTTGGTGGGGATAAATACTTCACAAAGTTGGATCTAAAAAGTGGATACCATCAAATACGGATTCAGGAAGGGGATGAGTGGAAAACACCCTTCAAAATACAAAATATTTGTATGAATAGATTGTCATGCCATTTTGGTTTAGCAATGCCCCTAGCACATTCATGAGATTGATGAATGAAGTGCCAAAGGAGTACATAGGGGTATTTGTGGTGGTTTAAATTGATGAAATCATCATCTCCAACAAGACTAAGGAACAAAACCTTGAGCATTTACAAATTGTACTAAAGAGGTTGCAAGAGAAGAAGTTGGCAATCAACTTGGAGAAGTGTGAGTTTTTGAAACAAGAATTGGTGTATCTTGGATTTGTGGTTTCACAAGGGACATTAAAGATGGATCCTATCAAGGTGGAGGCTATAATAAACTAACCTACCCCCACATCTTGTACTAAGGTAAGGATTTTTCATGGGCTTTCCCAGTTCTATAGGAAATTTATTAAGGGTTTTAGTTCCATTTATGGTCCAGTGTTAGATATTATAAAAGGTGGGTTTAAGACTAAGTTTAGGCATTTTGAGATGTTGAAAACAACACTATCCACCCAAACCATTCTTTTTTTACCAAGTTTTGATAAATTTTTTACCTTAGAGTGTGATGCTAGTAGCATAGCAGTAGGGGCTGTTTCAACACAAGAGGGTAGCCCCGTGGATTTTTATAGTGAAAAGTTAAATGAGGCCAAGAAGAAATATCCCTTCTGTGACCTAGAAATCTATTCCCTAGTTCAATCTCTTAGTAAATGAAGATATTATCTCTTACCCAAGGAATTTGTACTGTTAAAAAACAATCAAGCTCTGAGTTACATCAACACCCAAGAGAAGTTAAGAAATAGACATATTAAGTGGATGAAATTTTTGCAACCTTACACCTTTACCATAAATAATAAAAAGGGGAAAATAAACAAGGTTGTTGATGCATTGAGCTAAAGGGTAGTCACTATTCAAGAGGTGTAGTTGCAGAGTATTGGAGTGGAAAGTTTTAAAGATCTCTAAAGACAATATGAAGACTTCTCCGAGGCCTATGAGGTATGTGTAGAGTTCAAAAATCACTTCCATGGTTAGTTAGTAGATTACACATTACAAAATGGATTTTTGTTTAGAGGAGGACAATTGTGTGTGCCCAAGGGATCTATGAGAGAGAATCTGATACAAGAAAAACATAGTGGTAGTCTTAGTGGCCATTTTGGTCTCAATAAGACCCTTGAATTGGTTCAGAGATTCTATTACTAGCCTAGGATGTAGAAAGATGTAAGGAATTATGTAGAGAAATGTATGGTGTGTCAAAAAGATAAAGGTGTGACTTCTAATGCTGGAATATATCAACAACTACCCATTCTTGATATGCCATGTGAATGTATCAGTATGGACTTCATTGTTGGAATACCAAGGACAAGCACTAAAATGGATAACATTTTTTTAGTTGTGGATAAGTTCACTAAGATGAGCCATTTCATTCCATGAAAAAAAAAACATGATGCAAGTTACATAGCCAAATTATTTTTTAGGGGAGTTGTGAGAATTCATGGATTACCCCTTAGTATAGTCTTAGATAGAGATGTCAATTTGATGGGGCATTAATAGAAAACATTGTGGAAGAGGATAGGAACTAACCTATCATTTGGGTCAGCTTATCACCCCTAGAAAAATATCCAAATGGAGGTCATAAATAGGGTCTTAGAGAACCTTCTGAGATGCTTAACAAAGGCATATAGACAAGTGTGGGATCAAGTCCAACCACGGGCAGAGTTTTCTTACAATGACAGTGTGGATATGACTATTGGTAAAAGTCCTTTTGTAGTAGTTTATGGTGTTCACGCTAGAGGATTTTGTGACACTAGAGACTTGGGAAGCATGAAGGGAAATTTTTGAGTAATTTCCCATTTGAATTATTGATAAAATTATGTTGATTTAATTAGTTAAGTGTTCATTACACTTTTTTACTTAAGCTTTATCTTAGGTACATTATAATTAATATTTATATTAATTATTAATATGCAACCTTTCTTTTTAGTCTTTAGGGTTTTGTTCACCTTTATAGGTTGAACCTTGTAATTCTTCATTCATTAATTCAAAATACATTTTTGCTCTACTCTTTTGACTTTCTCTGAGCTTTTGAGTTCTTCTACTTTTCCTTCTTTTGCTTCTTTCGTGTAATAGGTACTTGCATGAAGCTATTCTTGGGTGTTATTAGATCAGTGTTTATCCGATCCTTCATAGTATCAGAGCCCCTCTGCTGCTCCCTGTTGTAGAGTTTTTGAAGCATTATTCAAAGGAGAAAATCTCATCTTTTTTGGAGTGTTTTTCATCAATCTATGGGTGAAGTTTTTTTTGAAGCATTATCGGCTCAAAATAATCTCACAATCGCGTTCAGAAAGCCCAAAAACCTATATTTTCATATAATATTTTTCAATTTTCAAAGCTACAAAGTTGTCAGGGGCAACTTTTGTAATTTTTTTTATTCTTGACTTCTAATTACTCCTAGATTGCATAGTTTGATTAAAAATCAATGTAATGCCTCGCTAGGGAACCCAAGAGAACTAACCTAAACATGCAACCAAGTTAACAAAATATATTTTAAAAAAAAATATTTATAAATAATAATGTTAACAACGCGGAAGCAACCCATGAGACAACATGACATACACATTAGTACAACTCAATAAAGGTTACAAATCTCAAGGGTTCCTTGATGTAGAATTACTTAAGCAAACTAATCTCTGAAGAACAACTATAAAGTACATAACATAAAAGATACATCAATTGAATCCAATAATATACATCTCATAAAATAAGACTACATATACAAATGAATCAACATCCATTGCACATGTCACAGTGTATGCAATAATAGATGACAATACAATACAATCCATCCTCCAAAAGATGTCATCCAATATACACATATGCTACATAAATACAACTCATGAAACTGTACGAGTTTAGAGAAAATGAAGAAGATAGAAGAAGAAAAACTGCAACAAGGATCATCAAAAGCCTGAAGACAAATGTCAAATCTCAATGGTAATAAGAATCACTACCACCCGACTGCATGGAACCAAAGGTCCACTCCTACCATGCTGAGGGGATAATAACAGGCCCACACACACGGGTAAACAACAAGAATGTAAACATCAAAGGTATACAAGACCATCATAAAGAAGTGCATAGGAAGATCCTAGACACTTTCTAAAATGCAATAAAGAAATCTACAGAATACCAGAGGTAACTGACACATGTAGGATAACCTAAGCTGTATATAGGAAGGTGTCATCATGTACGTCTAACCCTTGAGTCTCATCCTAGAAATCTCTCAATGGATCCCGACACTCAAGTGACCATATACGACATCATTGACCTCTCAAATAGACGAAGCCACTAACTAGATTAATATCTTATTAGATTATACTAATGCATCCTAATAAATTATTATGTTATCACTTGTTACAATTACTTACAATAAATGATCCTAGCAACCACTTGTGAGCTTCGATAATTTATTGCAAGCCACCTCCTACTATACAACTAGGTAACGTACCCTAGGTTCACAAAAGAACATCATATAAAGGTATATCATAAAAATCATCAATGACTCCCACTCATATGGGGATACACCCTTAGAGAATCATAAACAATATCAAAACAAGATCATAACTTTCAAACTCGATTCTTGCCCATACAAGAACTATTGGTTCTCAATTAATCAATATCACATAAAGTACTATCACATGATCACATATGACTAGTTAAATAACCAGGTTGGGTAAAAAGATCAAGACTCAAAATCGATCTCAACAAGAACATACACTAAAGTACACAAAACACCAAAGCTAAAGAAAACCCAAAACCTCTAGTTTTACATCCTAATAGCCAACTAATCCAAACAGACAACCAACACATTGTAGTATCATAAAAGGGAAAGAAACACTCAATCTTTTAATCAGTCACTCAAAAGACACATCATCACATAATGAGTATGATTCCAGAAAGACAATAACATTCAGTGATAAACTCATTTATAGTAACACTATACAAATTAGTTTATTTGATAAAATTACTATCATCAATGTAATTCAATTTTCAAGAAAATCCACATAAAGCCTTTATAGATTAATTTATAACATTCACATCATATAAATTAATCTAATCGATAATTACTAAAAATTAACTATAATTACAATTTTATTTTATTTTTTAAATAAAATTTTTTAAAATAGAATACCATCCATGCGAATTCAAATTTTTTTTCTTGAAATTATTATTTCTAAAAATAGAACACCACTACATGCAAATTCTAAAAAAAATCTTTTTTTTTCTTGAAATTATAATTTATAAAAATAGAACACCACTCCATGCGAATTCTAAATTTTCTTTTTTTTATTTTATTTGAAAAAATGTAATTTCTACAAATAGAATACTATTGCAAGCAAAATCTAACAAGAATTATTTTAATACAAATAAATAAATCTTTCTTAAATAACGTGCAAATAAATATTTCTTATAAATACTTATACTTTAAAAAACATTATTTAATTGATTTTCATAATAAAAGAGAGAACATGCATTTATCCTCATTTTATATTTACATGCAATAATATTAAATTACTTAAATAACAAAGGATGCAATTTGATGCAAATAAGAGAAATATTCTAAGTTTAATAATAACTCTTTATTTCCTTAAGAGGATTTTCTAAGCATGCAAATTGATAAAAATAAGAAAGATGTCTGATTTAATATTAAATTTTTTTTTTTAAAAAGTTTTCTTTCTTTTAAGCATGCAAAATTATAATAACAAGAGACATTCTAACTAATATTTTACTTTATTTTCAAGAAGAGTTTATTTCTCAAGCATGCAATTTTGTCTCAATTATTTTATTTTCATGCAAGTCTAGACCCGATTTTTGCAAGAACATGGCAAAGGGGAGTTTTCTACATTCAAGGTACAACATTAACATATCCAAGGGTTTAAACCCTTTCTTAGACAATAATCATCAATTTTCCCTCAAAAGGACTTTTCCCCAAATTAAAACCCTAAAGGCAATTTTGAACAAATTTATTTCAACATAAAAACCCTAATGCCCATTTTGCATCTAAAACCCAAAAATGAAATTTTTATGCCTAGAAGCACCTATCTAACATGCAAACTTAAAAGAAAGCACAAAATTGAACCAAGAACATATTTCTTCAATTTTAATCCATAAACCGCACAATAATCAAACAAGGAAGATCACACAAAGAATACTAGCTTTTCAGATGCATGGAAGATGGGGATCCGAAAGCTAAATTGACATGAACAAGATCTTACCTCAATAACTGATAAGAGGAACAAAATCCACAATTCCAAGCAAAGAAGAATTCTAAAAATGCTCCAAAATAGTCTCAAGATTTCATAAATCCTTCATCACCTGATTTTCCTTTCTCCTACGATTGAACAACCACCAAAATGACTTTCAATCCAAAGATATAGAAAATCAAGCAATTAGGCTTTTAAAAAGTGAAAATCCTAAAGGGAATATAAATTATCTAATTAATAATTAAAATAAATTCATTATTTTCAATTTTCACTTAAAAAGCATGCATAACTCAACTTTATAATATGAAAGCAAAGTGTTAAATTGAAAATGCATGTGAGAATATTTCAATTAAATAAATCAATTAATCATGCAACTTAAAGTAATATTCAATAAATCATCTTTGCACAATTAAATACAATAATTGAATTTAATATTTATTAAATCTTAATTATTTAAATTAAGACTTAATAATTAAATCAATTAATTAAATATAGATATTTAATTAATATTTAATTATTAAATAGCCATATATTTTATATATTAATGTTTTAACCTTATTAAAGGTGAAATAATTAACATTAATATTTTTCATAAATATTCATTAAATAAATCAATCCAAAAGCATCATAAAATCACCTAAAACCCATCCAAACAGATAAATAGCTGAAACAGACAACAATTGAAACAGAAATAGAAACACACACAAACAGGCTCACGAATCCACATCACTTGATGGATTCAGCCACCAGGATAGTCAATCAGATTCTTGTCTAGTTCTTAGGACAAAATAAGGGTTTAGAGTATGGATTTGGACATGAATATTATCTCCCCTCTCTTACCATTGAGATACTGCGATAGGGCATGCTCACTCCTGCCAATTCAGGGAAGACGTAGCCCAGTACCTGCAAACCTGTAATCACAAAGATGACTATATATCCATGCAATATAGAAAACAATGGTTGAGACTAGTTTATCGTATGGATCTCACCAAAGCAAGTATCTATGACTCTGTCCCATACCATACCAAACACAGCAAACATCAATGCAAAACAACACAATAATCCATGTGCATATAAATATGGGGTCATTATTGTTAGAAAAATATTAATTAAAATGATTTCATAATATAAACATAACCAACATGAAATAATCACAAATCATATGCAAATAGATGATATAATACAACTAACAATGGATCAATACCATAATGAAAAATAATACATGAATATCCTTAAAATCACCCGAAATAACCAACACAAACATAAAAAGGCCTAAAAGAGATTAGAAACTAACACAGATAGGCATACTAAGGGGTCGGTATTACATCCTCCTCCCCTAAAACTAGGCTTACTCCTGGAAGCCAATCACTAATCTAGTAAAGAATCAGAAGGATTCGCATCATAGTGCTACTCCCCTATTAATAAGGATCTAACAAGAAGATTCACCCATTCATAAACACCAAAAGAAGACACCAATCACAACAATCACTCATTGACATTCAAGAAGAACTAATGTAAGTCAACTTAACCATCTTATTTTAAGATATACATAACAAATCATAAGGAGTAGTATAACTCAAATTCAAGCATAAACCAAACATCTACTTAATCATTTATTCATCATCCAACATTTCTTATTTAAGTCTATATCTTTAATGCTTTCAAGAATCATGAAATACATCCATACTAAAGCTTAATATAGAAGACACATATCCATTTTCATATCGAATAGAAATTAGAATAGTTCATGCAATCTTACTTAATGCAACACCAATGCAAACACATAAATTACATAATGCATTTCATCCACATACAATTAGAGTGCAATCTCTGCGATGTCCTCCCTTATACATACTATCAGGGGTCCAAAATAAACATGATAGAAACAATACTTATCATGGAACATGGTCAACAACCACAAACATTCAAAATAGCCACCATACAGTCAAAGGAAAACCCAAGTGGGAGAACTTCCAAAGTTCAACATTAAATCATAGAAGCGTGCAATTCCAACAATAAATTAGATGTGACTAGAGCCACAAAATAGATAAAAAAAATAGATTTGGGTGACTAATCCATTCATAAGAAAGCTCAAAAGAAATTAATGTTGACCACATACAACACAACAAGATAACAATCAACTAAAATTAATAACCAATATAAGAAAAAAATTTCACTTAACAAGGTGACTAGGGTTAGCCACACTCAAGGGAGTAGTCGCTTCACAACATCCAAGATCTTTCACGTTAGATGTGTTAGAAGATGCACAGAATCACTCAAGAGAAAAATTGTTATATTTCTAACATCATCTTTATGCAACTTCACGCAATTATGATTTCTACTATGTTACTAACAAGAGTTCTATTAAGGATACAATGCATAATTTTATTTAGGGACTTAGGTCCTTTACCCAAATTGATCTATAACAATAAGGTACAATTCTAAATCTGTTAATGCACTCCTAATGAATGATATATATTTCTAAACAATGCACAATGTATTGAACAAACAAGAATTTACTTTATAATTTTCATAATCAATCATATTTTATCAGAGCTGATTACAAGACTCACATGATACACTTCATATAATTCAAACAAAGTCAATTCAATACAACATGCAAGTCTAATCATACATGATCAATAACATCACACTCAAGAGGCTAAGAAATAGGTTACTCAAGAACTACAAGTCATTCAAGGGAAGGAAATCATGCAACAAGGAGTTCTTCAACTAGAACTCAATCACCATAGCATATCACATCCAAACATACATCAACTATCATGCTATAATAGATGAGGCAGTCAAATGACCATCACCATGTCTTCATACAATCCACACAAAACTAAAGAAGCAAGCCATCTATTCACTATCAAAACACTCCTATAGATGATTACGAACTTCATGAGTAGCGATGAGACTAGGGACCCTAGAGTTTCAATCATAGATTATAGCACAATTTGATCCTCAGTAGGTATCCACCTATAGCAACCAAGACTAAACATCATTCCCAAATCAAGTGGGAAGAACCACACACAAGAATAAGATATCATGAACAATGACTCTAAAGACACAAGGAGACGAGTGGTAACATGCACTACTAACAAACTAATGGGCACACAATTTTTCCAGATCTCCTAGTGTATAAACATGTTCTTTGATACCAAGTGTAATGCCCCACTAGGGAACCTAGGAGAACTAACCTAAACATGCAACCAAGTTAACGGAATAATTTTTTTAAAAAATGTTTATAAACAATAATGTTAGCAACACGGAAGCAACACATGAGACAACATGAAATACAAATTAGTACAACTCAACAAAGGTTACAAATCTCGAGGGTTCCTTGACATAGAATTACTTAAGCAAACTAATCTACAAAGAACAACTATAAAGTACATAACATAAAAGATACATCAACTAAATCCAATAATATACATCTCATATAATAAGAGTACATATACAAATGAGTCAACATCCACTACACATGTCGCAGGGTATGCAATAATAGATAACAATATAATACAATCCATCCTCCAAAAGATGTCATCCAATATACTCATATGGTACAAATATACAACTCATGAAACTATACAAGTTTCAAGAAGATGAAGAAGAAGAACTGCAACAAGGTTCATCAAAGCATGAAGATGAACATCAGATCTCAATGGTAATAAGAATCACTACCACCCGACCGCGTGGAACCAAAGGTCCAATCCCACCGTGCTGAGGAGATAATAACAGGCCCACACACACAGGTAAACAACAAGAATGTAAACATCAAAGGTATACAAGAGAATCATAAAGAAGTGCATAGGAAGATCCTAGACACTTTCTAAAATATAATAAAGAAATCTACAGAATACCAGAGGTAACTGACACACGTAGGATAATCTAAGCTATATATAGGAAGGTGTCATCATGTATGTCTAATCCTTAAGTCTCATCCTAGAAATCTCTCAATGGATCCTGACACTCAAGTAACCATACACGATGTCATTGACCTCTCAAACCGACGAAGCCACTAACCAGATTAATATCTTATTAGATTATACTAATGTATCCTAATAAATTATTATGTTATCACTTGTTACAATTACTTACAATAAATGATCCTAGCAGCCACTTGTGAGCTCCGACAATTTATTGCAAGCCACCTCCTACTATACAACTAGATAACCTACCCTAGGTTCACAAAAGAACATCATAAAAGTATATCATAAAACTCATCAATGACTCCTGCTCATATAGGGATACACCCTTAGAGAATCATAAACAAGATCAAAATAAGATCATAACTTCCAAACTTGATTCTTGCCCATACAAGAACTATTGGTTCTTAATTAACCAATATCACATAAAGTACTATCACATGATCACATATGACTAGTTAAACAACTAGGTTGGGTAAAAAGATCAAGACTCAAAATTGATCTCAACAAGAACATGCACTAAAGTACACAAAACACCAAAGCTAAAGAAAACCCAAAACCTCTGGTTTTACATCCTGATAGTCAACTAATCCCAACAGACAACCAACACATTGTAGTATCGTAAAAGGGAAAGAAACACAATCTTTTAATCAGTCACTCAGAAGACACATCATCACATAATAAGTATGATTCCAGAAAGGCAATAACATTCAGTGAAAACTCATTCATAGTAACACTATACAAATTTGTTTATCTGATAAAATTACTATCAACAATATAATTCAATTTTCAAGAAAATACACATAAAGCTTATATAGATAAATTTATAACATTCACATCATATAAATTAATCTAATCAATAATTACTAAAAATTAACTATAATTACAATTAATTTTTTTTTTTTAAAAAATAGAATACCATCCATGCGAATTCTAAATTTTTTTTCTTCAAATTATAATTTCTAAAAATAGATCACCACTCCATGCAAATTCTAAATTATTTATTTATTTATTTTTTAATTTTTTAATTTTAAAATTTTTTTTTGAAATTATAATTTCTAAAAATAGAACACCACTCCATGCGAATTCTTAAAAAAATTCTTTTTTAAAAAAAAAAAAAAAAGTTTAATTTCTAAAAAAGAATACTATTGCATGCAAATCTAACAAGAATTATTTTGATACAAATAAATAAATTTTTCTTAAATAACATGCAAATCAATATTTCTTATAAATACTTATTCTTTAAAAAATCTTATTTAATTAATTTTCATAATCAAAGAGAGAACATGCATTTATCCTCATTTAATATTTATATAAAATAATATTAAATTACTTAAATAATAAACCATGCAATTTGATGCAAACAAGAGATATATTCTAAATTTAATAATAACTTTTTATTTCCTTAAGAGGATTTTCTAAGCATGCAAATTGATAAAAATAAAAAAGATGTCTAATTTAATATTAATTTGTTTATTGTATTTTAAAAAGAGTTTTCTTTGTTTTAAGCATGCAAATTGATAATAACAATAGACATTCTAAATCTAATATTTTAATTTATTTTCAAGAAGAGTTTCTTTCTCAAGCATGCAATTTTAACTTAATTATTTTATTTTCATGCAAATCTGGACTTGATTCTGGCAAGAACATGGTAAAGGGGAGTTTTCTACATTCAAAGTACGACATTAACATATCCAAGGGTTTAAACCCTTTCTTGGACAATAATCATCAATTTTTCCTCAAAATGACTTTTCCCCAAATTGAAACCCTAAAGGCAATTTTGAACAAATTCATTTCCACATGAAAACCCTAATGCCCATTTTGCATCTAACACCCAAAAATGAAATTTTTATGCCCAGAAGCACCTTTCTAACATGCAAACTTAAAAAAAAGTACAAAATTGAATCAAGAACATATTTCTTTAATTTTAATCTATAAACCACACAATAATCAAACAAGGAAGATCACACAAAGGATCCTAGCTTTTCGGATGCATGGAAGACGGGGATCCAAAAGCTAGAACTGACATGAAAAAGATCCTACCTCAATAACTGATGAGAGGAACAAAATCAACAATTCCAAGTAAAGAAGAATTCCAAAAATGCTGCAAAATGCTCTCAAGCTTTCACAAATCCTTCATCACCTAATTTTCCTTTCTCCTCTGATTGAACAACCACCAAAATGACTTTCAATCCAAAGATATAGAAAACCAAGCAATTAGGTTTTCAAAAAGTGAAAACCCTAAAGGAAATATAAATTATCTAATTAATAATTGAAATAAATTCTTTATTTTCAATTTTTACTTAAAGCATGCATAACTCAACTTTATAATATGAAAGCAAAGTGTTAAATTGAAAATGCATGTGAGAATATTTCAATTAAATAAATCAATTAATTATGCAACTTAAAGCAATATTCAATAAATCAACTTTGCACAATTAAATACAATAATTGAATTTAATATTTATTAAATCTCAATTATTTAAATCAAGACTTAATAATTAAATCAATTAATTATATATAGACATTTAATTAATATTTAATTATTAAATAGCCATATATTTCATATATCAATGTTTTAACCTTATTAAAGGTGCAATAATTAACATTTATATTCTCCATAAATATTCATTAAATAAATTAAGCCAAAATCATCATAAAAGCACCTCAAACCCATCCAAATAGATAAACAGCTAAAACAAACAACTGAAATAGAAACACAAACACACACAAATAGGCTCACAAATCCACATCACTTGACGGATTCAATCACCAGGATAGTCAGTCAAATTCTTGTCAAGTTCTTAGGACAAAATAAAGGTTTAGGGTATGGATTTGGACCTGAATATTATCTCCCCTTTCTTACCATTGAGATACTGCGATAGGGCAAGCTCACTCCTGCCAATTCAAGGAAGACTTAGCCCACTACCTGCAAACCTATCATCCCAAAGATGAGCATATATCCATGCAATATAGAAAAAAATGGTTGAGACTAGTTTATCATGTGGATCTTGCCAAAGCAAGTAACTATGACTCTGTCACATACTATACCAAACACATCAAACAGTAATGCAAAACATCACAATAATCCATGTGCATATAAATATGGGGTCAGTATTGTTAGAAAACCTTAATCAAAATGATTTCATAACATAAACATAACTAACATGAAATAATCACAAATCATATGAAAATAGATGATATAATACAACTAATAATGAATCAATACCATAATGAAAAGTAATACATGAATATCCTTAAAATCACCTGAAATAACCAACACAAACATAAAAGGGCCTAAAAGAGATCAGAAACTGACATAGACAGACAAACTAAGGGGTAGGTATTACAATCAATATTTTAATCCAAAATCATGTATAGACCTCATCTAGCATCTTACCACTCATTTTGGAGTTTGGTCCACATTTTAACCAACTTTGACTCACTAAGCACTTAATGTAAAAATAGTCTAGTTAGGACCTTTTTGACTAAATAAAAAACTAAGAGATAAACCACTGCTATTTACATGACTCTCACTCACCTTAGAACTTTATCATGGTCCTTATTCACTGGTGGTTGGGTAGAACCACCTACAAGCCAAAATTTGAATAGGATCTTTACTACGAACCTAAGGTGATCCTGCACCATTCTCCCCTTGCCACAAGAAAGTTAAATTACCTGAGGTGTGATGAACCATAAACTGATGCCATGCTTCTTGAAATCACTATTTTCTATTCAAGTAGCCTCTAATTCAGGTTGATGCTTCCAATTCACTAGATGCTCCATATAGATCCTGTTCCTAGTCTTCTTCTTCACCCTAGAGTCTAAGACCTTTCATCTTGAGGCATAGTCTGGATAGGTATACTGCGTTCTTCCACATCCTTTTCCATTTCTATTTTGTATGCATACTCTTCTACATTTGGACCTTTGTATTTGGTCAAGTCTTTCACATTTAATATAGGAGAGATTGATAGTTCTTTGGGTAGATCCAATTTGTAGGCATTAAGACCATACTTATCCAATACCTTGCATGGGAAAACTCTCCTCATCCGAAGCTTTCCTAGAATACCCTTCTATAGTTTGGCTTTGTTGAGATACACCATCACCAAATCTCCTACTTCAAGCTGTAGATCTCTTGTCGGTTCATCTACCTCAGCCTTGAGCTTTTGGTTGGCTTCCATTAGATTCTTCTTCACCTACTCATGGACCTCTCTCATGGATTGAGAAAAATCATCTACATGTCCACTAATCCCTTCATGATCCTTTAGCTCTCTAAGCTCAAAAATTACCCTTGGGTGAAGTCCATATACAATTTCAATTGGGATTTTCCCTCTAGATCTATTTGTACTGTCATATAGGAAACTTAATTCTAAGGGATTACTTGATCCCACCCTTGACCATATTATTTAGTTAAACATCTTAGAAAATTTCCAATAATCCCAGTGATTAATTTTGTTTGACCATTTTTTTGAGGATGATATGCAAAACTATGTGCTAAATTAGTTCCCAACCTCTTCCAGAGTGTTTTCCAAAAGTCCCCCATAAATTTCACATCCCTATCTAAGACAATGTTGATTGATAGGCCATGGATCCTTAATACTTCTCTAAAGAGGAGTTGAGAAATGTAACTAGTATCATGGGTTGTTTTACAAGGTATAAAGTGGTTTGTCTTACTAAATTGGTCCACCACAACATACACACTATCCAAACCAGTCTTTGTTCTAGGTAACCCCACTATAAAGTCCATGCTTAAGCACTCCCAAGGCCTATTAGGTGTGGGTAAAGGTTGATAGATGGTGTAGGAGAAACCTAGTTAACCTAAGTGTTTATATAGAACTTATGGTTCCCTTCAAGGTCCTAGTGACCTTTAGATCATGTTAGTAACCTAGGTTTCACATTGGACTTCTTTTGCAAGACCTAGTTCCAAGATTGACATTTTATAAGCCCTTGGCTAAATTATTGGTCAAGGAATGTCCAAAACCTAAATTATAGGTTATTTTTAAGATTTTCATGTTTTTATATATTAGGGATCACAAAATAAAGGTTTGGACCAAGTTTGGTCACCTAGTATGCAAAATTGCAAAATATTGCAAAATTACTCAAAATGTTTTCAAGCAACTTTTGAGCAACATTGACAACTTTTGTCAAAACTTGTAAAACTCATGCCCAAATGGCTAGTTAGTTTAAAAATGAGATCTAACCATTGGGAATTCATACATAAGCCCTTATAGGTAGGTGGTAGGATGATGATGTAATTTTTGGCATTAAGAATCAATAAAGATCAACCATTTCTCTGCAAATCTGTGAACAGTTAGTTGGTACAGATAGGTACGGAAGAAATTGAATTAAAGTATGACACACCAAGTTGGGCCTGTGAATTATCTTCCTTTTTCACTTGTTCTCATGTATTTAATTTCTATACATTGCAATTTATTGAATTTTCATTCTCACTACCTAGTTTGTAGGCCCTAAATCAGGGTTTCAATAAGAATTGTGTATATTTTGTATTTCCAAAATGGCAATTTAATGACCCTTGGTGGAAATAATGTTTTGATTATTTTCTTTAAGAATATTCAGGTTGGGTTTGTCAAAGTATAGGGAGATGGGCTTTCCATGATGCCCCAGGTGTACATTTCCATGTGTGCACCAACCAGTGAATTAGGACAGTTCACATAACTTTTGTTTGGGGATTCATCAAGACCTCAACATCTGTGTCGAAGGCCCTCATACCTTACCTCACATGATCCAAGTGTTTTTTTTGGAATTGGATGCAAGGAAATAGCACTTGTAGTGCAATTTCACACCTAATTAGGCCTAATTACAGTAGCTCTTTTATGTGTCAACCTGTCTTCCTCTCATCCTCATGTTTTTCTTCTTAAGTCTAATACCTTAGGCCATAAAGGGTATATAAATCTCTAATTTTTTTAGGGGGTTATGTGGAAATATTTTGTTTAAGATCAAAAATCCTTCGAGAAAAGGCTATAAGCCAATAGGAGGGTTTCCAAAGAAACTATGTTCAAAAGGTTGCATATTTTGAATACGATCATGGAATCCTTGTCTTAGGGACCTAAATAGGCCACATACATGATTGTAGGTCACCCCTGGTCCTTGGAGTCCTTTTATGGGGTATTGTTGATAATTTTGGATAGATGCTTAAGAGCCAATCATTTGGGATTGGTGTTCTAGACTTGGTGGAACCTAGTGATTAGGTTTCCCTAGGGGTAGTAGGTTGTGATAACCTAGATCCAAGTCATTTCTACACTTGTGATAAGTGTAGAGAACTTTTTCCTCTTTGAGTTGGGGTATTGAAGGATACATTGTCCTTTTGAGTCCTTTTGAGGGTTCTAGCTATCCACTTTGCATCAAGTGGTATCAGAGCTATGTCTGCTCCTGGGGATGAAGAAATCCCTGCAAGGGTTACCAGCATGGAACTTGCAAGGATAGTGAGAGAACAAAAGGCAACAAATGCATCCTTGACAAGGAGGCTCCAAGAACTTGAGAACAAGGTAGAGAGTGGAAGAGAAGACATGTCTGGTGATGAAGAAGGGAGTGAAGAGGAAGATGACACCCCTGATTAGGATGTGAATGTTCCTGCAGACCAGAGACCCCTCCTAGATGCCTTAAAATCTATGGGGAGAAGAACCACGGAGGAGAAGTTGGATTTACCAAATTTCAATGGAAAGATGAATGTAGATTTGGCCTTGGACTGGATTAAGGCCTTGACAAGCTTCTTTGAATGTGAGGACATCCTTGAGAAGCAAAGAGTAAAGATGGAAAGATCCAAGTTGAAGGGAGCAGCCCGAACTTGGTGGAACTTCATCCAAACAGAGAGGGTGAAGAATGGGAGAAGTATGATTACTTCATGGAACAAGATGATAGCATTGATCAAAGAGACATATGTGCCTGAGGATTATGGGGTACAACTCCATAGAAGGAAGCAAAACTTAAAGAAAAAATACATGGATGTAGGATCATACACCGAGGAGTTTTTAAAACTATGCATGAAGACAAATGCAGTAGAGGATGAGGAAGAAAAGCTAGCAAGGTACATGAATGGTCTTAAGGTATATATTTAAGAAGAACTTAACCTACACTACCCCACATCAGTAAACACATGTTATCAAATGGAAATAAAGGTAGAGGAGAAGTGGAAAAGGAAACAATATTTTAGCAAGGGAAAGAGCAATGATGGTGGAAATAATTTTAGAGGAAGAGGTACCTCTTGGAATAGAGGAAAATATAGTGGCAGCACCAGTAAGACCTCTAACCAAATCCAAGAAGACAGGGAGCAAGGTGACTCAAATTTTAGAGCAAACTACAAAGGAAGAAGCCCTTTCAATAGAGGGAGAACAAATACAGGAAGAGGTAATGGACCTTTAAGGTGTTACTACTGCAATCAACTAGGACACCATCCAGGGAGGTGCCCTGAGAAAAGGAACAACAAAAATCAGGGGGAGAGAAGGACAAAACTCATCCAAGAAGACAAACAAGAGGATAATTCCAACCCAAGGGACCTAGAACCAAAGGAATGAGCATGCCTGATGATGAGTCAAGTCTTCTTTCAAGTACCAAAAAACCAAGAACCACATCAAAGAAATAACCTCTTCAGGAGAAAGATCAAACGCCATAGAAAGGTATGCAATCTACTGATAGATTCTAGTTCAACTAAAAATTTAGTATCTCTTGAAATGGTTCAAAAAATAAATATTCCTAAGAAGCCACACCCCTTTCCCTACCATGTCTCTTGGCTAACCGTCAACAAAATTTAGTAACTGAACAAGCATGGGTAGAATTTTCTATTGCAAACTTCAAAGATAAAGTACTTTGTGATGTTGTGGAAATGGATGATTCCCACATCCTTCTAGGAAGGCCTTGGAAATATTATGTGGATGCCACACATCATTGTAGGAATAACACCTACTCCATCACTAAGAATGGGGAAACTTTTACTATGAAGCCACTGCCTGATCCTAAAACAGAGAAAGAATTGACTATTATTACCTTAGGAGAAAAGGAAATGTTACAAGTGTTAAAAGAAACTGAGACTAGAGCCTTTGTTATAATATCTAAGCCCAAGGATAGCATAATATCTGATGATAAGGATCCCATACCAATCAAAGTTAAAGAACTATTAAATAAGTACAGTGATGTCACTGGTAGTGACCTTCCCACAAACCTCCCTCCCTTAAGAGATATCAGTCATCTAATAGACCTAATACCTGGTTCTTCCTTACCTAATAAGGCCCCATATAAGATGACACCTACTCAGAATGCAAAGATTACCAAACAAGTAAATGAACTATTAGAGAAAGGCTTAATTCAGAAAAGTCTTAGCTCATGTGCAGTCCCATCTATTCTTGCCCCTAAAAAGGATGGTAAATGGAGATTATGTACAGATAGCACAACCATCAACAAGATCACTATAATATATAGGTTCCCCATCCCAAGAATGGAGGATTAACTTGATCAGTTGGGAAATGTATTTTACTTCACAAAAATTGATTTAAAATTAGGATACCACCAAATAAGGATAAAGCCAGAAGATGAATGGAAAACAACTGAAGGCATTTTTGAGTGGCTGGTGATTCCATTTGGGCTGAGCAATGCCCCAAGCACATTCATGAGACTCATGAATGAAATATTTATTGAATTTATTGAAAAATTTGTAGTCATATATCTTGATGAAATTCTAATATTCAATCATAGAAAGGAAGAACATCTTGATCACATTGAATAGGTTTTAAGGAGACTTCATCAACACAAGTTAGTGATTAACTTGGAAAAGTGCATGTTCATGAAGAAGGAAATTGTGTTCCTAGGGTTTTTCATCTCACAAGGCACCCTAAAAATGGACCCTAAGAAGGTTCAATCAATTTTCAGCTAGCCTCCACCAAAGAACCAAGGTGATGTTAGAAGTTTTCATGGTCTTGCCACTTTTTATAGGAAATTCATAAAACATTTCAATCATGTTTGTGCACCTATGTTGGACACTATTAAAGGTGGTAATAAGATTAAGTTTGTATGGACTAAAGAGGATAATGATTCTTTCCAATACCTCAAGAATAGGGTATCTCAATATCCAATCTTAACCCTTCCTAATTTCAACAAAGTGTTTTTTGTGGAGACAGGTGTAAGCAATTTGGCAATAAGTGTTGTCCTAAGCCAAGAAGGTAAGGTTGTGGCATTCTTTTCTAAAAAATTAAATGTTGCAAAGAAGAAATACTCTAATTATGATTTAGAGTTTTATGTCATGGTTCAAGCACTTAAAAAATGGAGACATTTTTTTCTCCCAAAAGAGTTTATAGTTTTTACTGATAACCATGCATTGAGTTTCTTCAATACTCAGAAAAAACTAGGGGTTAGACATGTAAAATGGATGGAACAATTGCAGGCCTACACATTTAACATAAAGCACAAAAAAGGAATAGCCAACAAGGTGGCTGATGCACTTAGCAGAAGGGTTGGATTGATTGAAGAAGTTCAAATTCAGAGTGTGGGCATTGACTCACTCCAACACTTATATGCAGGAGATCTAGATTTTGGAGAAGCCTTTGAAGTGTGCAAAAATCTGATAGGCAGGTATCATACTGATTTCTTTGAATTTTTTATTTAGAATAACCTTTTGTTTAAAGGGGCTCATTTATGCATCCCTAAGTGTTCCATGAGAACAAACATAATCAGAGAAAAGCATTGTGGTGGCATGGGAGGTCATTTTGAAATGGACAAGACAACAAACTTGGTAAAGAGAAGTTATTTTTGGCCAAAATTGGCTAAGGATGTTAGAAAATTTGTTGAATTATGTTCCATTTGTCAACAAGATAAAGGAGTATCCACTAATCAACATTTGTATCAGCCTTTTCTTATATCCACTAGACTATGGGGGTCCATCTCCATGGATTTTTTAATGGGTTTACCAAGAACAAGACATGGTTATGACAACATTTTTTTCATAGTGGACAGGTTTAGTAAAATGGTGCATTGTTTTCCTTGTAAGAGCTCAAATTATGCTTCACACATAGCACACCTATTATTAAAATAAGTGGTTAGAATCCATGGCCTACCCCAAACAATAGTTTTTGAAAGAGATGTAAAGTTTCAAGGTCACTTTTGGAGGACACTTTTCAAAAAACTAGGCACCAATCTGACCTACAGTCTAGCATGCCACCCACAAATAGATGGGAAAATATATTTGGTAAATAGGTCTCTTGAAAATCTCTTAAGGTGCCTCACATTATAGTACACTCAAAGTTGGGATATGATACTTCCCCAAGAAGAATTTGCCTTTAATGACTCCTTGAATATGTCTACAGGCAAGATAACTTTCCAAAATATCTATGGCTTACATCCTAAGGGTCCTATAGAATTAGTAGAGTTACCTTCAGATTCAAGAGTGAGTGCACAAGGGGAAGGTCTAGCAAAGCTCATCAGCAAAGTACAAACAAAAGTGAAAGACACCTTGCAGCAGTCCACCATGAAATACAAAGCACATGTAGATAAGAAGAGAAGAGAGATTCATTTCTAGATTGGAGATAAGGTATGGGCATACCTAAGGAAAGAGAGACTACCTAAGGGAAAGTATTCAGAGCTACATATGAAGAAATTTGGGCCATCCACCATTCTCAACAAGATGGGTGAAAATGCCTATGAAATATCCCTTCCTCCTACCTTATTGATCTCTCCTATATTTAATGTTTCTAATCTCACCCCTTATAAATGTGTTTCAGATATGACCTATGTGCCAGATCCACAAAGTGAATAGGATGGAGGAGACTATGTCGCCAATCTTCCACAAAGAAAATAGGTGGAGTTGGAAATAATTATTGAGTCCAAGATGCTAAAAAAATAGAAAATAGAAGTATATGCAATACCTGGTCAAGTGGAAAAGACTCCCTAACATTGATGCTACCTAGATAACATAGGAACAAATCAAGCAACATGGCATCACTTTTGATAAATTAAACTCAAGTGGGAACTTGAGTTCAAACTCTCATGGGGAGCATGGTGCAGGAGAACCCTAGCTAACCTAAGTTTTCATATGGCACTTATGGTTTCCTTCAAGGTCCTAGTGACCATTAGATCATGTTAGTATCATAGGTTTCACATTGGAATTCTTTTGTAAGATCTAGTTCCAAGATTGGCATTTTATAAGCCCTTGGTCAAGTATTCGTCAATGAATGTCCAAAACTTGAATTATAGGTTTTTTCATGTTTTAATCTATTAGGGATCACAAAATAAAGGTTTGGACCAATTTTGGTCACCTAGTATGCAAAATTTCTCAAAACATTGTCAAGAAACTTTTGAGCAACATTGATAACTTTTGTCAAAACTTGTAAAACTCATTCCCAAATGGCTAGTTAGTTTTGAGCACAATGTAAAATTTGTAAAACTTGTAAAACAATGTTTTGAGCACTAACCTAGATCCAAGTCATTTATGCACTTGTGATAAGTGTAGAACACTTTTTCCTCTTTGAGTTGGGGTATTGAAGGATACATTGTCCTTTTGAGTCCTTTGAGGCTTCTGGCTATCCACTTCATATCAATATATTCCTGTATTTGAAAAGGTACCCTTAGCTTTTTGACATATCACACACTGTTCTACATATATCCTTACATCCTTCTGCATTTTAGGCCAATGGTATAATCTTTCAACTAGGTCTAAGGTCTTATTCAACCCAAATTGACCACTTAGGCTACCATTATGTTTCTCTTGGATGAGGTTTTCCATCATGGATCCCCTTGGAACACACAATTGTTTACCTTTAAATAAAAAACCATTCTGCAGGGTGTATTCAACAAACTTACTATGAAAATGATTATCAAAATCAATTCATACCTTGTAAACTTATGAGAAATTTGCATCCCCTTCATACAAATCCTTGAATCCTTCAACTCTTATGCTCTGCAATTGGATTTCTCAGATAGTGAGCAGTCTCCTACTAAGTGCATCTTCAACTTTATTGTTCAACCCTTTCTTGTGTTTGATAGTGAATGTATATGATTGCAGGAATTCCATCCACTTGATGTGCCTAAGGCTAAGTTTTTCTTGTGTTTTGATATATCTTATAGCTTGGTTGTCTATATATACAAAAAAATTCCTTTCGCAATATATAGTGCCTCCACTTCTTGAGAGCTTTGACCAATGCATAAAGCTCTAGATCATAAGATGAATACCTTGATTTGGCTTCATTCAACCTATCACTATAGAAGGATACTAGCCTCCCTTCTTGACTTAACACTTCCCCCACATCTATAGTTCTTGCATCACACTCCATAACAAATAATTTATCAAAACTAGGTAGCACAAGGATGGGTTGTGTAGCTACCTCTTTCTTCAACGTCTCAAAATTTTTATTTTCTTCCTTCATCCACATGAATTTGGTCTTAACTCCACCTTTGATGGTATCTAGGATAGGTGCACAAATGTCACTAAACCTTCATACAAACTTCCTATAAAACTGAGCCAAACCATGGAAGCTCCTCACTTCTACCCCTATTTTTGGAGTAGGACAACTTAGGATTCTTTCTTCTTTTATTTTGCCAATTTTTAGATCCCCTCGGGAGACTAAAAAATCTAGGTAAACAAGTTCTTATTTCATGAACTCACTCTTTTCAAGGTTAATGATCAACTTCTCTTCTTGGAGTTTCTTCAACACAATCTCCAGGTGTTTCATATGCTCTTCTTTTGTCTTACTAAAGATGAGGATATCATCCAAGTACTCTACTATAAACACACCTATATAATCTTTTAGAACTTCATTCATTACTCTCATAAATATAATAGGTGCATTTGTAAGCCCAAATGGCATTACTAACCACTCATAGAGTCCCTCTATGGTTTTAAAAGTAGACTTCCACCTATCCCCCTCTTTCATCCTAATTTGATAATAACCACTCTTAAGGTCAATTTTTTAAAAGTACTTAGCACCCCCAAGACAATCCATCAAGTCTTCTATCCTAGGAATAGGAAATCTATATCTGATTGTTATCCTATTTATTTCCATAGAATTAGTGCACATCCTCCACTTAACTCCCTTTTTAGGTTCCAAAATCAGTGGAACAAAACATGGGTTGATGCTCTTTTTGATTAATCCTTGGTCCAACAACTCTTGAACTTGCCTTGAAATCTCCTTGTTTTGTTCTGGTGTCATCTTGTAAGAATCTTTGTTAGGCAATGATACCCCTAACACAAATCAATCTGATGGCCAATAGTTCTTTGTGGAGGTAGGGTGACTGGTGTCCCATAACAAATGATGTCTTGAAATTGATCTAACAATTGTTTGACCTTTGCAGGAATAGGTGCTTGTTTTTGTCTCTCTTCTTCCTTGGGTTTCACAATGATAGCATAACCAATCCCTTCTTCTTTCTTCATGTCATGTAAGAATTTTTTTCCACTCATGAGGAGTGTATTGGAGTCCATAGTATTCACTTCTTCCTCTTCTATTAAGGACTGTACTTTATAGGTGACTCCATTCTTCTTGAATGAGTACTTATTCTCCTTAGCATGGTGGTCTACTTCTCAGTCACACTACCATGGTGTTCCTAGAAATAGATAATAGGAATTAATTGGTAAGACATCATAGAGTATCTTGTCTTGGTACTCCCCTATGGTAAATTCAACCCACACTTGCTCATTAACCAGTATGTTTTTCCCTTTGTTTAACCAAGTCACCTTGTAGGGATATGCATGGGATATTTTGCTAAGCTTCAACTTTTGCATTGCCTCCTCTGAGATTACATTATCTATGGATCCAGAGTCTATGATGACTCTACATTCATTTCCAAGGATATTTTATTTGATCCCAAAGAGGGATCTCCTTTATTTATTCTCTTCCTTACCAGGCTCTTTAATTAAAACTCTCCTAAGCATGAGACTCTCACCTTTCTCTGAATCAAGAGTTACCTCTGATTGCTTCATATGACTATCATATTCTTGGACATAGGCTATCTTCTTTTCACCATGTGAGGATGATGCTTTGTCTAGAAATCTATAGGTAGGGTGTCCCATTTTTCCACAGTTGTAGCATTTCATACTAGCAAAGAGTGAACCTCTACTAAAGTCACCAGTCCTACCTCTTCCTCCACTATTGAAACTCCTACCTCTTCCATAGCTACCTCTACTGCTTGTCTCACTTTACTTCTATGTTCATTACTTCTACCACTAGAACCTACTCTATGTCCTCCTTTGAAGTCTCTGCCTCTCCGTCTTCCCCTCGAGCTAGATTCTTTCTTCTTCTTGTTTCTTTCCTCCACCTTGAGGGATATTTTCACACAACCATGGATAGTAGTGAGGGTAAAGAGACTTAGTTCTTCTTGAATGCTCCATCTAAGTCCATTTAGATATCTTTCCACTCTGATACTTTCCTCTTCATGTACCTTGGACCTAAGAAACAACTTTTGGAACTCCTCTATATAAGAGGCAACATCCATGTCCTTCTACTTGAGATTTTGTCTCTTTTTAAGTAGTTGAATTTCATAATCATCTATTAGATATATTTCTTTGACCTTAGTCACCATATCCTTCCAATTCACTATAGGTTTCTTCCTTTCTCTGTCTCTTTCTTCTTGTAGAAACTTCCACCAAGTTAGGGCTTGTCCCCTCAACCCAGATTTGGCTATCTTCACTTTTTGGGCCTCTGTAATCCCATCAAACTCAAAGTGATTCTCCATACCTTCAATCCATTCCATAAATTTTTTTGCATCCATTCTTCCAGTGAACACAGGAATACCTTAAAGTGTTTTTCCACTCAATTCTTTGAGGGATTTGAGGAAAGGTTCTTCTGGTAATGGAGGGTCTGGTTCTACTTCTACATCCTCTTCTCTTTGTACCTTTCCTTTACCCTTATCATCCTTAAACTGTTCTTTGACTTTTTCAGCAATCTCTACAACTTCTTCTATTCTTTGCTTCATTTCGTCCATAGCTTCCTCTATAAGTCTATTCCTCTCTTTCTTCTCTATCAAATCCCTTGGTAGCTCTACATTTGTCACCATGGTGCTCTCTCCTATTGATTCACTCACCTCTGACATGCACTACACTATTCCCATGTCTTTCATTGGATCTCATACCACTTTGATGGGGAGATCCAACAACTTGAGCTATTCTATCTCTTCTCAAGCATCTTTCTTAGCCTTCTTAGGGTTATTTTCTCTACCCTAACAATAGATCTCTCTCTACAACTCCTCTTATTCACAAGATCTCACCTATCAATTTCAAAACCACACTTTCCCTCTCTATAATTGCTATGTGTTCATAGTTCTCCTAAGCCAATCAAACCTCCAACTCATTCATAGGCATGGAACTAGGTGTTTGGGCTTTCCCTCTACTCATTTCCATGACTCTTAGTGGTCTTTCATCCTGTCTTCCATTGGTTTCTTCATCGAGTTCTTGAACTCCTATATTTTAGTCCTTGTAGCCTTTTTTCTCTAATTAGGCCTCCTAATTTGATAAAACTTGGAATTGCTTCCAAATTCCCTTAACAATCCACCAAAGTAGCTTTGGATTTGTTCATAGGTCAACCTAGGCTTTGAGGTTTTAGCTTCCCCAAGTATCTGTACACTATACTTTCAAGAAAAACCTATTTTTAAGGGCTTTTAGGGTCTATAGACCAGTTAGAAACTGATTGTCTCAAAATGTATTCAAATGTGCTCAACTTCTTTCCTCCTCTCAGATACAAGTACTTGACTCATCCTTCTACACTTTCCAACTAGTGATTGGCACAAACCAAATCATCCATTCACTCTTTAACCCTCTGCAACTCTACAAGCTCCTAGCCGAATGGTTCTAGACCTGCCTAGGGATTGCTTATAAAATATCTCCCTTGCTTAAATCAAGCCTACAATACATATTTAAAAAGTATGTTTAGTTCTCTTCTTTATTCCAAGTGGTCATAGTGGTTCAACTGGTGGAAATCAAGAAAGAGCCATTTCTATGCAACCACTCTGTATAGGACAGTGAGAGTGAGAAATTAAAAGAATTTACAAAATTACTATTAAAATGTACAAAATTAAAAATTAAAATCCACACAAATTGTGTTCTTACAAAGAACTAAACTTTCATGACATTAAAGTTCACCATTCAATCCATTTTAGTGTGGATGAAGATTCAAAAGTGTGATTGTGTTACAAAAACCAGACAATTGCTTTCTTCTTCCAAAATAGTCCATATAAAATGATGACCAACCCTTAAATTATGGTTTAATTAGGATTATATAGACCTCCCACATGTGTTAAGACCCTAATATTGGGCTCTTACCTCATTTGAGTCCATTTGCAATTTTTAAGGGAAAGTTGTCATGACAACTTTTCAAAGTTGCAAAGTTGTCATGAGCAACTTTTGCAAATTTTGCATTCTTAACTTCTCATTACTCCTAACTTACATAGTTTGATTAAAAATCAACATATTTGATCCAAAATCATTTCTAGACCTCATCTTACATCTTACCACTCATTTTGGAGTCTGGTCCACATTTTGACCAACTTTGACTCACTTAGCACTTAATGTTAAAACATTCTAGTTAGGACCTCTTGGACTAAATTAAAAACTAAGAACTAAAACACTCCTATTTACATGACTCTCACACACCTTGGTACTTTATCATAGTCCTTATTCACTAGTGGTTGGCTAGAACCACTTACAAGACAAAATTTGAATAGGATCTTTACTAGGACCCTAAGGTGCTCCTGCACTAGGTCAGAGGAAAAATCTTCCTTAAATATATCTAGTTCAATCCAATTTTGGTCACCACCCATTTTTACACAAACTAGCAAAACAATCCACACCCAGAATTCAGCCAAGAGAGATTTTCTCGTAGCCTAGTAATTGCAGTCACCCACAAAACAACTAAAACGAGAGCATAGGTGGAAAGCAAGGGAGTTGCGAAAAATGGTGAAGTGATAGTTGTATCTTAGCCTAAAAGTCTTGTCACTATAAGAGCCATAATTAGGGTAGTAATTTACCTTTACCTCATAAATCACCGTAAGAGATGCCATCGGGGTCAACATGTAGGAAGAGCGTTGTAAAATGCAAAAGCCATCATTAAAATCCACCATAAATATTTGGTAATCCTCCATAATTAGCACATTCCTTAGAAGCCTATTAGTATAATAATGAAACAAAAAGGTACCATGATGTAGCCCAGCCACATCAATCCCCTATTTGAAATGAATAACCCTCTAGTTAAATCCATGTGACATTTCAAAGAAAAACTAGCACTAGTGGCAATATTGAACGAGCATCAGGGCCCACCCATTGGTGCCCAAACCAAGAGCTAGTTTTTAAACATCATGGATTCCGATGTTGATGTCACTCATTTTCCACCTAAGTAGGTCCTGAGTAGCCTTGGGAAGCTGACTACAATCCCTCCAACACTGAAACACATCTAGCTGCAGACCAGCAACAACCATAGAGTCCACAATCGAGTTACCTTCCTTGTAATTGTGCCTGATGTTAGCCATATGAAGTCATCCCATCAAATCTCTTATGTTAGATGGAATAGGGTCAACTTTCCATCCAACCATGGAGTTTCCTTGAATAGCCTGAGTGATAATTTTTGAGTCCCCTTCAATTTCAATCCTACTACAACCTAGGCTAATAGAAAAATTCAGACCCCATAGAAGGGTCATACCCTTAGCCTAGTTAAAAGTATGGTTGTGAAGGGGAGTAGAAAAAGAAGCCATCATTCTCCCCCTATGATCACGAATGGTACCTCCACCCACTTGGAGCCCTCCGTAGACAAAATAATCAAAATTAAGTTTGTGCCATGAAGGTTGAGGTGGAGACCAAACAATAACCTTTCTAGCTGTGATTTTGGTGTTGTCATATCTGGCAAACCCCTTATCGATTCCCCAATTATTAGCAGTTCTAAAGTTAGAATTAGAGGGGGGAGACATGGACTCTTCTAGTGGGCCACCAAAAAATTATCTTGTAACATTTTGAGCCCCAGGTGAAAGACCTTGGTTGTGGGTAGTTCAATATTGCTAAAGATCCTATTATTGCACTCCTTCTGAAGGATCTAGTAGAAGATAGGAGGGATTTGGTTCCACAAGAATTTTATCATGGGGTGATGGGAAGGAGAGTGTCAGTAATGAATCTTGTCTTGGATATCCCTATTGGAAACCCAAAAGAGGTTGAGTTGAGAGAGGATCTGCTGTCAAACCTCAGTAGAAAACTCACAATGCAGCAAGATGTGATTTATACTTTCCTCCTTACATAAACATCTGTTAGCAAGGCTAAATCCCTATTTTACCAGGTTGTCAAGAGTGAATATTTGATGAAGGGTGCTCCCCTTAATACCACAAACACATAATAGAAATAGAGAAGCAACAAAAATTTGCAAGAACAGAAAATGGACTTCTTATTATCTCCACAAATGCGGAATTAAAAACTTTCAGAATTACAATATGCAAAGCCACATGGGCATTCCCCTTACAATATTTTGTAGGACAAAGCCTCAAATTATTACCCAGATCTACCCAGAACTGTCCTGAACTGCCTAAGAAAACACTACGGGCCTTCTTTATATAGGCAATCTCCACCACCCGAGAAGGTTCCAGAAATTTAGCCCTTAGGACCGACCAAACTTAGAATTATTTTATTTTTCAATTTAGTACATCAAAGTTGGCTCAAAATAAATTTTGAAACCCGAACAAAAATTTTGAAGGAAAATTATTTTCTACTATTTTAGGTGGCCCAACTTTTGGAGACCATAAGTCATCACCAGTTGACCCGATTGACTGTTATAACCCCATTTTGAAAATGCCACGAAGCGCTCTACAACATTTAAATTAAGCAAGCTTCATTCAGCCCAAGTTTTGACCTCATCCAGGGCCTTTAAAGCCTTCAAAACTGAGCTCAAAGTTTTTGTACACTATTTTCAATACCAAAAATTTTCAATATCTTCAAAACTAGACCTGATCTAGCCATGAAACTTTACTGGCAGGCTGATATGACTGAGATGAACCTCCACATGCAAAATCAGAACATTCCGAGATCGTATGACCAACTTACTAAAAATAGCAAGTTTCCATAAAGAGCAGCTCTACACAAGGTAGCCCTTATTGAAAAGAAAACAAAAATATTTTTGGGTGATGCAAGATTTCCCTTACACCCAGGATGCTCCTGCATCAGACACCCAAGGTAATTTGAGAAGTGACCCTATCACGACTCAGGTGTGCAGAGGAAAACTAAGACGGTTAACCTCCTCCCTTGTCAGCCATGATGAATCTTCAACAAGTCATCCTTTCCACTTGACCAGATATTTTTCATATAACCCGTTCCTTATGGTTCTACCAACACGACTGTCCAGTATGTCTTCAATCTCCTTGGTATCTGAACTACTTGCTGGAATACTCCACTGTGCCACTGTGATCGCATCTTCAACACCTCCTTCATGATACTCTGTCAAATCTGAAATGTTAAACATTGGTGAAATATTCAACTCAGTAGGCAATTCCACCTCATAAGCATTTCCTGAATCATGCTTCTTCAGTATCTTACATGGCCCAAACATCTTCATTTTCAACTTGTTATATGTACCAACTAGAAACCGCTCCTTCCGTAAGTGAACCATGACTTCATCCCCAACCTAAAATTCCTTATATCTCCTTTTCTCGTCTGCCTTAGCCTTATACTGTGCATTCATTTTGGTAATGTGCTTCCTCACGTCCTCATGGATGTTCTTCAAGTGTTCTGCAAAATCCTCAGCTTCAGCACTACTTATTTCTCCTTTATCTATTTTCGCAATTCAGATGCATTTCTTGGACTACTTCCATATACAATCTAGAATGGTGATTTACCAGTGCTCCTGTTGACAGAATTATTGTATGCAAATTCCGCCTGTGGTAAAATCAAATCCCATCCTATTGGCTTATCTCCAACCAAACATCTTAGCAAATTCCCCAAACTCCTATTCACCACCTATGTTTGTCCATCAGTCTGTGGATGATGTGACAAACTGAACTTTAAATTTGTCTTCAACTTCTTTCATAATGTACACCAGAAATATCCAACAAACTTAGTGTCTCGATCTGAAACTATGGTCTTTGGAAAACCATGTAGCCTCACCACTTCTCTGAAAAATATTTCTGCTACAGGAACAACATCATTAGTCTTCTTGTAGGGAATGAAATGTGCCATCTTTAAAAATCTGTCAACCACCACAAAGATTGAATCATGTCCCCGCTGAGTCCTCGGTAAACCAAGAACAAAGTCCATACTGATATCCTCCCAAGGATTCTTTGGTAGAGGTAATGGCTGATACAACCCTATATTCTGCTTCACTCCTTTGGCCATCTGACATACTCTGCAACTCTGTACAAACTTCTTCACATCTTGCTACAACTGTGGCCTATAATAATTCTAACTAACCAAAGCAAGGGTTTTGTCACGACCAAAATGTCTAGCCAATCCTCTGCTATGCTTCTCCTTGATGAGATTCTCCCTCATAGAACTTCATGGAATGCACAAATGACTCCCTTTGAATAGCATACTATCCTGCATGATGAAATCCAGCCATTTCATCCTGTCTAAATTAACAAGTTCTGTACAAGGTTTCCAAGCTTCACCAAAATCGAGATCCTTTGGATACAAATTCTTGAGCTCATTGAACCCAACCACCTCAATATGCATCTCTGTCAGAAATAGTTGCCTTCTACTAAGGGCATCTGCAACTCTGTTAGACTTTCCACTCCTGTGTTTCAAAACAAATGTATAACTCTGCAAAAATTCAACCCATTTCAAATGCCTTTGATTCAACTTTCCTTGACTATTCAAATATTGCA
>MU226028.1:2146485-2157087 GCA_018584345.1 Thuja plicata
CTTCCTCTTCCTCTCTGATCTCTATTATTCTGATCTTGGAAATGACTGGAATTGTTTCCTCGCTGATTCTGACTGCTACTGGCCTCATCCTTCTTTTTCAGATCTTCATTTCGGCCACCATATGACCATCCACCAGATCTTCCACCACGACCTCTTCCATTTTGTCTGCTCTCAACCTTCTTGTTTAGCTTTTCCTCTACTTTTAGGGCAAATTGGTATGCCTCCTCAATACTGTTCATTCGAACCAGATTCAACTCCTCCTGAATGCTTGGCTTCAACCCATTAAGGTAATGGGCAACTTTCTCCTTATCATCCTCTGCATGGCCTGTTCTGATGAGGATTCGATAGAACTCCTTTGTATACTCCTGAACAGATCTTCCTGCTTGCTTCAAACTTTGCATTTTCTTCAGTAGGAAAAGCTCATAATCAACAAGAATGAACTGTCACTTCAACTTATCCACCATCCGATCCTATCTTGTGATTTTATCCTTTCCTCTTCGATTTTTCTCCAATTGGATCTCCTGCCACCAGATCTTCGCATGACCCTTCAGTCTGGCCTTCGCAAACTTGACCCGATCAGGATCCTCAATATCTTCATACTCAAAATATTCTTCACATTCATTGATCCAGTCAATCAACTCCTCTGGGTTAAGATTCCCTGAAAATGTAGGAACCTCAATCTTAGGTCTTTTCCCAATCTTGGAAATGGCTCGGAAAAGCCTTTCTTCTTCTGGATTCAAAACTTCAACTTCTTCTTGATCATCAATTCCTTCTTTGCCTTCATCCTCACTTTCATTTCTAACATCAAGATTCATTCCTCTGTGAATCTCTTCTTGCAATGCTCACACTTGTCTCTAGAGCTCTCTAACCTCAGGTGTCACAACACCAGCTCTTCTGCCATGTTCTCTTCATGGAGGCATTCTCGCGATGCGCGCTGAAACCCTAACAACAGTCCTGGTGCAAACTGCCTCACAGTCGACGATCTGTTTACACAAAAAGACTGACCCACGGTCCTGGTGCAAACTGCGTCACAGTCGGCGATCTGTTTACACGCTCAGGAACTCCTGCTCTGATACCACTTGATGAAGGGCGCTCCCCTTAATACCACAAACACATAATAGAAACAAAGAAGCAACAACAATTTGCAAGAACATAAAATGGACTTCTTATTATCTCCACAAATGCAGAATTACAAAATTTCAGAATTACAATATGCAAAGCCACATGGGCATTCCCCTTACAATATTTTGTAGGACAAAGCCTCGAATTATTACCTAGATCTACCTAGAATTGTCCCGAACTGCCTAAGGCAACACTACGGGCCTTCTTTATATAGGCAATATCCACCACCCGAGAAGGTTCCAGAAATTTAGCCCGTAGGGCCGACCAAACTTAGTATTATTTTATTTTTCAATTTAGTACATCAAATTCGGCTCAAAATAACTTTTGAAACCCGAACAAGAATTTTGAAGGAAAATTATTTTATGCTATTTTAGGTGGCCCAACTTCTGGAGACCATAAGTCATCACCAGTTGACCCGATTGACTATTATAACCCCATTTCGGAAATGCCACAAAGCGCTCTGCAACACTTCAATAAAGTAGGCTTCGTTCAGCCCAAGTTTCGACCTCATCCGGGGCCTCTAAAGCCTTCAAAACTGAGCTTGAAGTTTCTGTACCCTATTTTCAATACCGAAAATTTTCAATATCTTCAAAACTAGACCTGATCTAGCTGTGAAACTTTACTGGCAGGCTGATATGACTGAGATGAACCTCCACATGCAAAATCAAAACATTCTGAGATCGTATGACCAACTTACTAAAAATAGCAAGTTTCCATAAATAGCAGCTCTGTAGAAGGTAGCCCTTATTGAAAAGAAAATAGAAATATTTTTGGGTGATGCAAGATTGCCCTTACACCCAGGATGCTCCTACATCAATATTCTTCCATGTAGCACAGTCCACCAAACAAAATTCACGTTAGGGATTAATTGGGACTACCAAACCTTCTTCCAGCATGTAGTGTCAGTAGTTTCATTAATCAACAGACCGTAAGCTGTTGACAAAAAAATCCCCATGTTGAGTGTGCCCCCATAGTAGTCTGTCAGGTCTATCAATTAGAGGAATGCAGAACATGTGTAATAGATCACTGATTTTGGTAGCCAGGTTGGCAAGTTCAGGTCTGTCCTACAAGTGTGGGAGGAGGTCTATCCATTTACCATTGGTAATAAAGTTGAATACCAAGGAACCAACTCTGGGAGTCAAGATGCTTCTTAACTGAGAGAATTTGGAGGTCCCAAGAGTGATGTCAAGGAGTGAAGGATCCTCCCAAAACTAGATATCCCTACCACTTCCAACTTCTATATGGCCCCCTTTTCCATAATACCTCTACATTTGAGAATGTTCCAAATTTTGGATCCCCTGGGGTGACCCTGTTCCATGAAGAGTTTACAAAAGTGACCACCATCCAGGTACTTAGCCTCCATAATTTTACACCAATCAGCATATCCTAGAACCATGGTCCAGGCCACCTTGGTCAGTAGAGCCCTATTGAGGTTGAGAATTATTCTTAGACCCAATCCACCTAGGGATTTAGGTACACAAACCTTGTCCCACCTAGGGATTTAGAATGTTATGACACTGTTCATTCCATATTTAATCCTCAGTGTACATGATAAAGAAACATTTCATTTAATTTAAAACATTTAAATAATCATTTTACAACAATATGAGTAAATAACAGTGAAAAATCTAAATATGTATCCATCAACATGTTAAAGCATAATATTATAGAGAATATATAATAATATCATGATAACATATATAATGATCCTAACCCATATAACATCTAAATATTATAACAATCAAAATCTAGTAACCATTGGCACATAAATAAATGAAACCATCAAATCACATCATAAACCATATAAACTGAATACCATCACATCAACAACAGGTAATCTCAAAAAAATAGGAGTGAACTAAATGAAGTGCATCATACAATCCTAACATACAATCATAACATGGGAATAGTCACAAAATCACATAAAATAATCAATCTCAAAACCAAATCACCAGGAAAATAATGATTCCACAACACTTAGAAATTTTGGCATCCCAAAATAGGTAAGAAACAAGCTACACCTCCATGGTTCTTGCAACTAGCCATAAGGACATTAGCAACTTGTCGATGCAATGATATTATAAGCTAGATCACCTTGAAGACAAAAACCTCTCATGGGTCCAACATGATCATGCAATACAATCATAAATCTCTCAAAGCATATGGTGAAATCAAAAATTCATACAAGGCACAAAGAAAGCGTCCCAAGCCAAAACAAGGCATCATAAGAGATCTCATCCAACTACATAAGATAACTAAGAGACATAAGGTTGAAGCTAGATCCATGAGGATGTCATGATGAAATAAAATAGGAGAGGCACTATAGGTGACATTCTTCAAACATAAATACAAAGATTTTGATAGGTTTAAGGTATTTTGGAAAATGGTGGAGAAAGAATCAAATTTAAAGATCAAATTCCTAGGATCAGATAAGGGTGGTGAATATACTTCAAAATAGTTTGAAGATTATTTTGAACAACATGGACTCAAGAGGCAATATTATACTACAAAAAACCTCACAAAATGGGGTGCTAGAGAGGGAGAACATGATAGTAAAGGAGATGGAAAGATCATTGTTGGATGAGACTAAATTTCCAGATATATAATGGAAGGAAGATGTCCATAAAAAAATATACATGTTAAAAAGAGCACAAGTTAGGGTCAAAACCAAGTATACACCATATGAATTATGGTTTTGTAAGTCTTCATTTGTTTACCATATCATAATATTTTGTAGAAATATCTTTATTAAGAGACACAAAAAAAAATGTGAAGTTTTCATACAGATTGCGATGAAGCTATTTTCTTAAGATATTCATTACATAATAAGGAATATATGTTCTTTATCAAAGGATTGAAAATAATTGATGAGAGTATGCATGTTAATGTTGATGAGAAGGTGCAGGTTGATAAAAGTTATATTGAAGAGATTAAAAAGGAGAATTTTGAATCATAATCTGAAGTAGAAAAAGGAAAAAAAGAAGGAACATAAAATGTGTCATTAGAGGAAACAATAAAATCTATTCCTATCATATAAAAGAAACGATCAAAAACTCCATCAAATATATTAAACAATATCATCCCCAAGAACGAATTATTGGTGATAAAGAGGCATGCATACAAACAAGGAGGAGAGCTACTAAATCAGGTGAGAAATTTTTTTAATGTTTATTACCAGAAATAGAGCCTACAAATTATGATGAAGCTAGTAATGATGAGTTTTGGATCAAAGCTATGGAAGAGGAACTAGGGTACTTTGAAAATAATAAAAATTGGGAACTAGTTCGTAGGCCTGAAGATAAAAATGTGATAGGAGAAAAATGAGTTTTTAGAAACACAATGGATGAGAATGAGAATATTATAAGGAATAAAGATAGCCTTGTTTGTAAAGGTTATTTATAGATTGAGGTTATTGATTTTAGTAAAACCTTTGCACAGATGGCTAGACTTGAATGAATTAGAATCTTCTTAGTGTTTTTAGTTTATAATAACTTTAAAATGCATTAAATATATGTTAAGACAAGATTTATTAATGGATATCTTGATGAAGAAGTTTATATGGAACAACCTGATGGTTTTCAAAGACTAGATAATCCTGACATTGTTTACAAGTTAAAAAAGAATCTTTATGGCTTAAAACAAGCCCCTAGAGCATTGTACTCTAGGTTAGACAAGTATCTTTTGGAAAGTGGTTTTACAAGAGGAGATGTGGAAAAAAACATTTATGTAAAGGAAGAAGGTGGTGATGTTCATGTAGTACTTGTTTGTGTAGATGACATTATGTTTGGTTACAATAATGACTTAAAAAAATATTTTCCAAATTAATGTAGTCTCAATTTGAGATGTCCACAATAGGAAAATTGTCTTTTTTTGTTGGATTATAGATTTCACAATTAGAGAAAGGAATATTTTTATCTCAAACAAAGTATTCAAGGGATATGCTGAATAAATTTCATCTAGAAGAGTGTAAACCAGTAGGCATACCAATGGTAATAGATTGAAATGTTTGTAAGTCTGATGATTCACGTAATACCATTCAAAAAAGGTATTGGTACATTGATTAGAAGTTTACTTTATCTCATAGCTCAAGGCCTGACATAATACAAGTTGTATGTTTAGTTGCAATATATCAATCCTCTCCTAAATAATCTCATACTATTATTGTTAAAAATACCTCTAGATACATCAAAGGGACATTGGATTATGGATTGTCGTATCCAAGGCATGGTGATTTCACACTTACCGCTTATATTACTTTTGACTGGGTAGGATGTCTTGATGAAAGGAAAATTACTTTAGGTGCACCATTCATTTTGGGTAATAAGCTTGTGTGTTGGCAAAGAAAGAAATGAGAATCCATATATTTATCAACAACCGAGGTAGAATATATTACAGGTTGTTCTTTTTGCACTCAAGGTCTCTAGATGATAAAAACATTATCAGGTATGAAGGTGTAATTTTTTTATCACAAGATCTGTGACATGGTTTAATAGCCTCCTATGTCTTCTATAAGTCTAGTGGTTGTATTGGGCATTGATAGGTCGATCTTTTGGTACAACGAAAACCACTACATCTAAAAAGTGTTATCAGAGCCTAGTCACAGGTTTGAATCACATAGGTAATGAAAAGTGATGTTGGGAGGGGGATTTTTGGCAATGGGCCAGTGTCCCTCATGAGATTCATGACATGGTTTAATAGCCTCCCATGTCTTCTATAAGTCTACTAGTTGTATTGGGAATTTATAGATCTATATTTTGGTGCAACGACAACCACTACTTCTAACAGGTGTAAGTGTCTTAACCTATTTATATCTTTATTAATAACACTAGCACCATAAATATTTCTAAAAATCTAGTCATGCACTCATGAACTAGGAATATAGATATTTGTTATCACTTCTTGAGAGAGAATGTATTAAATAGTGATGTTATTTTCAAATATGTTCCTGTTGTTGATTAGTTACTAGATATTTTTACATAACCTTTATCCAAGGATGTATTTGAATGTTTAAGGTAGATATTAGGGTTTTATGTTAGTAATAATTGAGAGGGGGGTGGGTGAATCAGTGGCCTCAAAATATATCCTTCAACTATTTACCACCAATCAAATAAACCTCAGATTATTATGTCCCTACAAGATGCATGCCATGAAATACTTATATTGATTAACAGTCTGTCAGTTTTCCTTGTCTGTCCTTATTCTCCTTGATTATCGTAAGAAGTAAAACTATTTACCAAAACTCAGTAAATAAGCAGAGTATACCAATCAATCCAGAAATGCATATGTGAAATGTAAAATAGTAAATTAATAAACCATACACACATAACACATGGATTTTAATGTGGAAACCCTGTTAAGGGAAAAAACCATTGGAACTAGTACCCCTAATTTTTACTCTTCTAAAGTGAGCCCTGTTAGGAGCCAACCCTATTAAAGGTTACAAACACACTGTTAAGTGTGACCTTGTTAGAGCATTTTATACATAGAGGTTTTTAGTTAGTATCGGGCATCTATTGCTACCATCCTTGAATCAGCCTCCTTCTTAGACTGTGAATAGGTATCGGGCAAGTCCAATGCTACTTTTATGAATCAACCTTTTTGGAACTCCTTAGGATGTACCTCAATATATAGAAGACTGTTAAGTCCTACTCGGTTAAGAGACTTGATGCTTCAATGTTTAAACTCAAACACTATGATCTATTTCTAATGCAACTTTAAATTATAGATTTTCAGATCTATTTAAGTACATTACCTCTCTGATCAATGTATCAATTCAATTGTTTGTGCTCCACACTTTCTTCTCTATGATGCTATGCTCACTGTTCACCAGTGTCTGTAGAATTCTTTAGCCCTCCTTTAACTTGATTGATCAGGACTGTATGAAGTTCTTCTTCATCAGTTTCTCTTTAGCATCCTCTTTCTATTCACTCCCCTTCCCATGCATATGGAAATGAATTAAGCTTGTCTCTTATATAGACATGATATTCACCATTTTTTGATTCTTGATTCTTGGCATGAAAAACAATCCAGCCAATTTGATTTAAAGCATAACTCTTGATTTGTCTCGTAGTTATCTTCATGCTAGCTGTATAAATCAGATTTAAATCAATTACTTAACTTTGGTCAAATAAAACAAATAAAATAACTAGTTAAGTCTATCTTTAGCTCTTTCCAGCTAGATATTTTGTTGTTTTCTTAACTCTTAGTTCCATTGGTCAACTCTGTAGTTAGTCGTCGATGACAACTGCTAGTTCTGTCAGTGTGATTCCAGTTAGCTTTGGGATCTCAATCTATCAGGCATCATTGGACTTTACTCCATCAAACAACTCTATTTTCAGCTCGTTGGGCATCCTGTGGTTTTGCTTCATCAGGCAACACTGTCTTCTGCTCGTCGGGTATCACTGTGACTTTTCTTCTTTGCCTTTACCGATGGTGTGCACTCCTTCGGTGTTGTCTATCACTTGGTGAATGCTTGACATTTATGCATTGCTGAAAGCATAACCTTTGTTCCATTGATTCTCTAAAGTCTTTGGCATTATGTACATGATCATATAGATGATATCAAGTTGACATCAATGAAAATACAAACCATTAACTGATTTAATGTCTTGCATTATCTTCAATTTAACATTGTCAAATACTCAATCAGTTACATGTCATCAATCTCTCCTTTTGGCATTGATGGCAACATAATATATTATCACACTATACTATTTCTAATACAATATGAAATAAAATAGTTGAGATTTATCAAACTACCAATCATTTTGTTCTGTCAACCGATGAATGTCTGATCACCGATAAGCTCTGTTTTAGCTTAGATTTGATTCTTGCAACTTTTTACTTTCTGATGTGTTGAGTCTTCTTCTTGTGTCAATTTCTTTCATTTGCCTGTTCTCTCTTTTATGATGTCTTTTTTCTCTTTTCAGCAACTCTCCCTTTGTATAAACTTTCATACAATTTTCTCTCCCTAAGGATATAATCTCTCCCTATTCGAGTAATCTAATGATGGATAATCTCTCTATTTTTCAGAAGAATGTGATAATATGGATAATATCTCTCCCTTTGACAAAAATGCCAAATAAATATTTGACATTCATGTCAAACAATATTTTCTCTCCATCCATAATATATTCCTTGAATTTCCCTTATCCATCAGCAATACATTAATATGCTCTAGTGCTTGGTTCTGATATATACCTCTCTGTATATAGATGTATCTTTGAAGTTCATCTTTTTGCTCACATCAACATGAATGATATTCTAATAATATGTAGGCTGATGCAGCCTTCAGTATTTTACTGACTGGTAGACAAGGGTTTGACCCCTAGTCTCTTTCTCAAGTACTAAAATGTATCCTTGGAATGCATGATTGGATTCTTGGAAATGTTTATTGCACTGGTTTTATCACAATAGATAATTACTACTTCTAAGATCTTCATATGCATACCTTCTAGTAACTATTTGATCCATGCAATGTTTGAGCAATTTCCAATAGCAGCAACATATTCTGCTTCTGCAGTAGACTGAGAGATGCATCCCTATTTCTTGCTAATCCATGTGACAAGTCCATCACCCATAACGAATGCTCCTCCAGTTGTGCTCTTTCGGTCATCAAGATTTCTAGCCCAATTAGTGTCTGTAAACACCTTAAGTTCAAATTTTCCTTCTCTTCTATACCATAAGCCAAATTCCTTAGTATTCTTCAAATATCTTAAAATTCTTTTCACAACAGTCATGTGTGATTCCCTGGGGTTAGTAGAAAATCTAGAAACAATTCCTATTGCATGTGCAATATCTGGTCTAGTGTGTACAACATACATGAGTTTTCCAATCATTGATCTATACAAAGTTTGATTTACCTCTGTTGTCTTTTCTTCCTTTGTCAACTTACATCTAGTAGCCATCAATGTTCCAACTGGTTTGGAATCTTCCATCTTGAATATTGTAAGGACCTCTTTGATGTATTTGGACTGTGTAATGAAAATACTTTCACTTTTTTGAATGATCTATAGACCAAGAAAGAACTTTATCTCTCCAAACATAGACATCTTGAACTCTTTTCTCATCTCATCAACAAATGATTTGAATAGCATATCATTGCCTCCAAATATGATGTCATCAACAAATATTTCAGCAATCAAAGTGTTAGCATCAATGTCTTCTTTCAAATAAAGATTATTGTTTTCACTGGTCCTTATAAATCCAATACTTATTAGATAGGAATGAAGTCATTCATACTAGGATCTGGGAGCTTGTTTCAATCCATACAAGGCTTTGTGAAGTCTACATACCATTTTTCTCTTGTCTAGATCGACAAACCCTTCTGGTTGTTCAATGTATACCTCTTCTTCAAGTATTCCATTTAGGAATGTTGACTTGACATCCATTTGATATACTTTGAATCCTTTATATACAACATAAGAAAGTATTATTCTTACTCCTTCTATCCTAGCAACGGGTGCAAAGGTTTCTCCATAGTCTATACCTTCCTCTTGTGCATACCCTTTGCATACTAGTCTTGCTTTGTTCCTTGTGACTTCTCCATTCTCGTTCAGCTTATTCCTGAATATCCATTTTGTACTGATGACATTCTTGTCATCTGTTCTTGGCACAAGTGACCATGTTTTTTTCTTCTTAATCTGCTCAATCTCATCATTCATAGCACTTATCCATTCCTCATTATCTAGTGCAACATTGATAGATTTTGGCTCAAACTCACAAATTAAATAATTTGAGGTTAAAGACTTACTTCTTGTTCTTGTACCAGCTTTCTTATCTCCTATGATCTGGACCTCTAGATGGTTCCTTCTTACATATCTTGCAAGTACAGGTATAGTTCTTTATCTATCATCTTGATCATTATTTTGATCTTCATTATGTTCTTCATTACCTTGCACATTATCTTGATTATTATCCTAACTGTCGGTAACACCAGTCTGACCATCGGTTGCAACAATCTGTTGTTCTGGATTTAAGCATTGTTGCTCAGGAAGAGTGTTGGGTTCTTCACAATATACAAACTTGTTGTAGTCATCTGGTTCTTTTGTGCTTTCCAGCTCATTCTTTTCTGCAAATTCATTAATCTTTACATTTGTACTTTCAACTATTTTGTTAGAGGCCTTGATGAGACATTTAAAAGCTTTTCTTTTGGTAGAATACCCCAAAAAAATACCTTCATCACTTTTCACATCAAGATTTCCATTTCTATCACCCTTTAAGACATAAAATTGACTACCAAATATTTTGAAGTAACTTACATTTGGTGTTTTACCATACCATAACTCATAAGGTGTCTTCTTTGTGTCCTTCTTTAATTGTACTCTTTTAAGTGTATAGACAGGAGTGTTGATAGCTTCCCTCCAGAAGATTTGGGTGATACCTTTCTCTATCATCAGTGTTCTTGCACAATCAACTATTGATCTGTTCCTTCTCTCAGCAATCCCATTTTGTTGTGGTGTTCTTGGTGCAGAAACCTGT
>MU226028.1:2157338-2186051 GCA_018584345.1 Thuja plicata
TTTTTGACAATTTTTGCACATGATGTTGTCTGGCTTTGTCATCGTCGGTAAGCCTCTTACATTTCTCCTTTTGCTTATTTTCATCATGTTGTCAAAATTCACATGACACAATCTTTTGTGCCATAACCATATGTCTTCATTTCTAGTCATTAAGCAAGTGGTGTTAGTATCATTCAGATATAATAAGTTACCTTTAGTCTGTTCACCGGTACCAATCAATTTTCCTAATTCATTGAAGATATTTGCCTTCTTGTTCTCAAATTCTACTCTATGACCTAAATTATTCAGCTAAGAAACACTCAACAAATTATAATTCAGTCCTTTTACCCAATAAGCATTTTCACATTTAATCAGGTTATTCATCATTATTGTTCCTTTACCTTCAACTGGACAAGGTGTATCATTACCCATTCTTATTGTACCACTATTATAATACTCAAAAGTGTTAAAATTTTCTTTGTCACCGGTCATGTGGTGAGTGTAGCCACTATTTATAATCCAGATGTCATTCTTGCTAACCTTAGATATGAGTACAGTTTCTACATACCTTTCATCTTCATCTGAATCATCCTTCACAACTATAAATACCATCTCAATGTCTTCATCAAGTTCAGTGTCAGTATCTTTATCTTTGCAAGTAGCTAGGTAGCTAGCCTTCTTGCCTTTATCCTTGTAGTCTCAGGTATCTCTTCTTTTTGATTATCGTTAACCTCTGTAATCTTTGTTTAACCTCTGTTAGATTTCTTCTCAAAAGATCTGTCCTTACTTTTGTCATCTTTTCTTCTATTAGGACATCTTGCAGCAAAGTGTCCAATCTCTTTACAATTAAAGTATAGAAGTGGTAACTTGTCTTTGTATTTACCTTTACCTCTCTACATTCTTCTAGCCATAAGTGCTTCTATTTCATATAGATCTTCTTCTTCACTTTCACTTTCACTGTCTCTTCTAGATGAGTGTATATGACTTGATTTGCTTAATTTCATAGAAGACTTAAATGCAGACTCTAAGTTTGGTAAGACATTATTGTCACATCTATTCATCTCAAATGAAATCAGTCTACCAATTAAACTATCAAGAGTAACTGTATTGTTTTCTACTGCTCTCATTTCTTGAATGGCAGAAACTCTAATAGCATATATAGGAAATAAGGTTCTTAAAATTTTACTTACCACTGTCTCCTCTTCAAGTGTACCTCCAACACCTTGTATAGAATTGACTACTTCTTTTATCCTTGTGTTGTACTGTGTGATATTTTCTCCTTCTTTCATTTTGAGATCATAAAACTTTCCTCTAAGGCTTTCTACCTTGGCTCTCAGAACATTTGTATCACCTCCATGTACAAGCTTTAGTTTGTCCCAAATCTTCTTTGCAGTTTTGCAATCCTTGACATCTTCAAATTCAACATCAGAAAGTGAGGAAGAAAGCTTTATAACCATGCAGTTATGCTCATGCTTCTCTCTCTCAATTGATCTACTGTTAGTACTCCTATAGGAAACACATATTCAGTATCTAGAAGATGAGTAACATCATTACCAATACCTGATAAGTGGAGTCTTATCCTTCTTTGCCATGAAGAAAAGTTGTCTTTGTTCAACTTGGGTACATCTCGTCTATTAATCTTGTGATCCTGACTTAGGTCTTGAAACCTTACTTCTAAGCACACAAGCTGTGATACCAATTGTTAGTAATAATTGAGAGGGGGGGATGAATCAATGGCTTCAAAATTTATCCTTTAACTATTTACCACCAATCAAATAAACCTCAGATTATTATGTCCCTACAAGATGCATGCCATGAAATACTTATATTGATTAGTTGTCTGTCGATTTTCCTTGTCTGTCCTTATTCTCCTTGATTACCGATAAGCAGTAAAATTATTTATCGAAACTCAATAAATAAGAAGAGTATACCAATCAATCCAGAAATGCATATGTGAAATGTAAAATAGTAAAGTAATAAGCTATACACATAACATATAGATTTTAATGTGGAAACCCTGTTAAGGGAAAAAACCACTGGGACCGGTACCCCAAATTTTCACTCTTTTGAAGTGAGCCCTGTTAGGAGCCAACCCTGTTAAAGGTTACAAAAACACTATTAAGTGTGACCTTGTTAGAGGATTTTATACATAGAGGTTGTCACTTAGTATCGGGCATCTATTGCTACCATCCTTGAATCAGCCTCCTTCTTAGACTGTTAATAGGTATCGAGCAAGTCCAATGCTACTTTTCTGAATCAACCTTTTTGGCACTCCTTAGGATGTACCTCAATATATAGAAGACTATTAAGTCCTTCTCATTTAAGAGACTTGATACTTCAATGGTTAAACTGAAACACTATGATTTGTTTCTAATGCAACTTTGAATTATAGATTTTTAGATCTATTTAAGTACATTACCTCTCTGATCAATGTATCAATTCAATTCTTTGTGCTCCATGCTTTCTTCTCTATGATGTTGTCCTCACTGTTCATCAGTGTCTACAAAACTCTTTAGCTCTCCTTTAGCTTGATTGATCAGGAGTTGTATGAAGTTCTTTTTCATCAATTTCTCTTCAGCATCCTCTTTCTATTCACTCCACTTCCCATGCATATGGAAATGAATTAAGCTTGTCTCTTATATAGACATGATATACACCATTTCTTGATTCTTGATTCTTGGTGTGAAAAACAATCTAGCCAATTTGATTTAAAGCATAACTCTTGATTTGTCTCATATTTATCTTCATCCCAGCTGTATAAATCAGCTTTAAATAAATTACTTAACTCTGGTTAAATAGAACAAAGAAAACAACCAGTTAAGTCTATCTTTAGCTCTTGCCAGTTAGATATTTTGTCATTTTTTGAACTCTCTGTTTTGTCGGTCAACTCTACAGTTTGTCATTGGTGAAAACTACCAGTTCCATTGATGTGACTCCAATTAGCTTTGGGATCTCCATTTGTCAGGCATCATTGGATTTTACTCCATCGGGCAACTCTATTTTCAGCTCGTTGGGCATCCTGTGGTTTTTCTTCGTCAGGAAACACTCTCTTCTTCTCGTCGGGTATCACTATGACTTTTCTTCTTTGCCTTTACTGATGGTGTGTACTCCATCAATGTTGTTTGTCACTTGGTGAATACTTGACATTTATGCATTATTGAAAGCATAACCTTTGTTCCATTGATTCTCTAAAGTATTTGGCATAATGTACATGATCGTACAGATGATCTCAAGTTGACATCAATGACAATACAAACCATTAACTGAATTAATGTCTTGCATTATCTTCAACTTAACATTGTCAAACATTCAATCAGTTACATGTCATTATTTTATTCCTCTCTTCTCTCACTTAGTATCTTGGTAAGTGGATAGGTTTAAGGGAGCTTTAATATTTTCTTTTTTCTTTCTTGAAACCTCATGTTGCCCACCTATTTTCATTCATGTCAAGTGGCGGATGAGGCAGTAATGTTGCAGATATGAGGTAGTATATTACAAGTATGAGATAGTAATGTTGATTATTTTCACATGGTGTGGCAGAAGAAGATTTGAAGATAATAATATTGAATATTTTCAAGTGGTGTGGCCACAGAAAATTGGAAGGCCAAGGCATGGGGAGTTAGGTATACTTTTTTTTTGTAGGTATTGACATCAAAGCCAAAGGGAGAGTTTGGTGCCTTTGGTATATTTTTCATTGATGTCAATAAGTGTGTTTGTATGTCATTGATAGGATATCTCAGATTGCTACCAAGTGAAAAAGTTATGGATGTTTCAAGAAAAATATTCAATATGTTCTCTTTCTAGTTGTGGCAACATGCATATAAGACTCTTAGTATAAATGTGCATATTGGAAACATATGTGGTCAAGCATAAAAACAGTCACAATAACCTTATGGTTTATAGTCAGTGTAAACTTCTTTGATTAGAATGTTGATAGTCTTGTCCATTGTTGCATTCTCCATGATTTTAGACAATATTATATACTTCAGTATATAATGTGTAGTAAAATTTATGTTCATGTCACTTGACCAATAGGAAAGACAGAATGTGGTGAGAAGAAACAAATAACTAGAATTTTTAAAATGATTTGAAAAGTTTAAAATATTAACTAATGACAATTGAGAGTTTAAAGTCTTAAATAAACTTAAAGTATAATATAATAGTTAAATATTTAATCTCTTTTATGCTTAGGTTTAATGCTCAATTTTAAATTCTAATGACTAGTCCCATTTTATATTGTCAACAATTTGCCTTTGAAGATAATTATCATTTATTTAAGTTCTCAAGAATTATTCAATGAGAAAAGACTTGTTCAAATATTAATGCCGAAATTCTATTTTCATTTAAGATAAGAAGAATGTATTGTGGTGAAGGAAATAGATGATGTAGTATATAGTTTTTATACCTATCATGGTAGATATTTTTATAATTGTCCTATTATCAATGCGACACATAACTTCATGCAATGTGGTGTTTGATTTGGTGAGAAGAGGTTTTGTAATCTAATTATGATATTGTTGCCAATAATTTCTCTTATTTGATAATGAAATGATGTTTTTATATAGTAAAAAAGAGGGTTTGATCACAACAATGTGTGAAGGTTCTTCACGAAGTCAAGCATTGAGTGTTCTATACATTGAATTGATTGTAGAGGCTTTCATGGAGATAAAAAAACAAATATGGTGAAATTTATTCCAAAGAGAAGATTTCTAATGTGAAGGATTGTAAATGGAGAAATGATTTTTGTGGTGATAGTTTGTATTAGATGGTTTTATAAAAATAGAGTAACCCTCTTGTTAGTTTGTGGTGACTGATCAGGCAAGTACTATACACTTTTCTAAAATTCATGGAGTTAACTTGTGAAGAATTTTTTGGGCTGACTCAATAACCATTTCCCTAGGTTGAATCATCAACCATTTCCCTAGGTTGACCCATTAAGCAAGTCTTAGGGTTACAATTTTTCTATAAAAAAAGTGTTAGGGTATGGCTTGTTAGAGTAAAGATGTCGCGTATCATTTACAATGATATTTTGAACTATAAGGGACCACTGGTTGTAATTTGTTTAAATTAATAGATAATAATAATGGACTCTCTATTTCATGGACATAGCCTAGGATTGGGTGTACCATGTTAAATATGTGTCTTCTTGTTTTACTTATGTGTGCTTTATTCCTTTTCATTATTGGTTATATTGCATGTAGTTCTGTTAGATTTTTTTCTTCTATTCCTAACAAGTGGTATTAGAGTGGGTTGTTTTAAGTTATCCTCTATAGGAAGGTGTCACAGTTGAGTGGGAGTCATAGAGTTGAGTGGGAGAAATGACATACAAGGGTAATCTGAAGGTTGAGAAGTTTATTGGGAAGAACTTTCAGTTATGGAAAATGAAAACGGAGGACTATCTCTATGAGAAGGATTTATGGCAGCCTTTGGGAGGAAAACCAAAGCAATTGATAAGAATGCCTAATGAGGATTAGGATATTTTAGAAAGGAAGGAACTTGGTAGTATTTGTTTATGCCTGGAACAATCAGTGACATTTAATATTATAAAAGTGAAGACAACTAAAGAGTTACTGGAAACCCTACCTAATTTATATGAAAAGACTTCAAGTTCGAATAAGGTATTTCTAATGAAGCATCTATTTAAATATAAAAATGGTAGAAGGTGGGTTAGTTTCTAATCACTTAAATGAGTTTAATATAATTACCATTAAATTATCTTATGTTAATGTCAATTTTGATGAATAAATTAGAGCTATAATGGCTATTAATAACTCTATTTTTGGTTCAAATACCCTAAACTTTGATGATGTTGTCATTTTTATTATGAGTGAGGAAATTTGTAGGAAAATCTCAGGTGGATCCACATCAGGTAGCGTGTTGAATGTAGAAAGTAGGGACAGATCAAGAGATAGAGGAAACAATTCTATAAATCATGGGAAAGCATGAGGAAAATTAAAGGGAAATAGGTCTCACTCCAGAGGACCAAACGATTGTTGGTACTCTGGGAAACTAGGTCATAGGAAGAAATATTTCTAGTCTCAAAAGAATAAATAAGGAGGAAAATGCAGTAAGTAATAAATCTGAAGAGGATTTTTTTCTTCTTTCCCTTGAAAATGTTGATGATTCATGGGTTCTAGATTTAGGGGCCTCATTTTATGCTACGCCCCATAGTATTTATTCTCTTGATTATGTCCAAAGGGATTTTGGGCTAGTTTATTTGGGAGATAATGAACCCTATTAGATTGTTGGGAAGGGAAGAATTAAGGTTAAGTTGTAGAATGGAAATCATTGGCTATGACAAGAGGTAAGCCATGTTCCAAGGTTGAATAGTAATTTAATTTCAGCATGGAAGCTAGGTAATGAAGGTTACAAAGTTACTTTTAATGAAAAAAATTTGAATGTTTCAAAAGGTTCCTTAGTAGTAGGAAAAGGTGTGAGAGTAGGAACTTTATATATTTATATAGGTCATACTTCTCCTTCTACTTTAATTGTTACAGAGAAAATTCAATGTCCAAGAATAGTTGTTGTAGTTGAGCAGGTAGAACATCAAATGATCATTGTGGATTGTAAAACAACCCTATGGAATGAAAGACATGGTAACATGAATGGAAAAGGTATGAAATTGCTTCATTTAAAGAAAGTCTTACCAAGTCTAAAATTTGTCAATATAGATTTCTCTGAAAGTTGTGTGTATGGAAAAAAAAGTGAGTTAGTTTTTTGAAGGTTGGGAAAGAAAAGAAAGATGAGAAATTAGAGCTTGTGCATGATAAACTATAACTGATTGAATGTTTGAAGATGTTAATTTGATGATCACTCAGTTGTAGAAATTTAATGCAAGACATTAAATCAATTAATGTATTGTATTGTCATTGATGTCAACTTGATATAATGGAATTGGTTATATACATATTGTCAAAGACTTCAAAGAACCAAAGAGATAAAGGTTATATTATTAGTAATGCATAAAAGTTCACTATAGGACAAGTGACAACAAACATTGATAGACAGTGCACATCGATGGATAAAGAACCCTCAGAAGAGTCACAATGATACCTGAGAAAGCATTACCGAGCAGGAACCAAAGTAATACCCAAGTAGAACTAAAATTCACAGTGTTTCCCGACAGACAAAGATGTCTGAGGACAACTGAAGTCAAGACTGAGAAAACAAGGAGTTAAACACTGACCAGAACTAAAGTTTAGAAATGACAAAAGACTTAGCTAGTAGGAGATAAATATGGAGTTAACTAATTGATTACATTATTTCATTGACCAGTTAAAAGCTACAGATAAGCTAGAGACTTAAAGATAGTTTTATACCAGTTGTCAAGAAGAAATATATGGGATAAAACTAAAGAAATCTTTAAAAAAAGAATGGCTAGATTTGCAGATCACGTCAAGAACAAGAAAGACAAGAATTTAGAAATGATGAAATCATGTCTATAAAAGAGACAAGCTAATTCATTATGAATTAGGGGGAATAATAGAGGATGCTGAAGAGAATACTAATTAAGATAAGAAGTCTTCATACAGTCCTGATCAAACAAGCTGAAGAACATAGATAAAGACTTCCGTGGACACCAAGCAACAAAGAAGCAACAACATTCACCGAGCATAAAGAAGTGGAGAAAAGGAACAAAAGGAAGCATTGATCAGAAAGGTATTATGAGATTAAAATAGATCTAAAAATGTACAAGATTAAGTTTTATTTATGAATAGATCATATATTGTTTCAGTTTAACCATTGATTCAGAAAATATCTTAACATAGTGGGATTTAACAATCCTTTATATATTGAGATACATCCCAAGGAGTATCAAAAAGTTTCTCATGAAGATAACATAGTGAAATTATAGATATCAAGAGACAAAATATTATATTTAAATCCTCTAACAAGTTCTCACTTAACAATGTGTTTGTAACCTTTAATAGGGTTGGCTAGTCTTCACCAAGCTCACTTCAGAAGAGTGAAAATTTTGGGTTACCAGTCCCAAGTGGTTTTTCCCCTAATAGGGTTTCCACGTTAAAAATCCATGTGTCAAATGTGTATATGGTTCATTTCTTTGATGTTTTTCCTTACACATTACTAAAATAGGATTGATCGATAAACACTAACTTATTTAGTGTATTCGGTAAAGAGTAGACTGCTATTCGGTAAAGCTTAAGAAAAAAGATAAATAGTGTACTCCAAGTAGTAGTTATTTGATAAAATTATTTAAGGGCATACATATTGTATGATTGAAGATAACTGTATGTGGTAAATTTGGCCTTGTTAACTCACCATACACTTCAACATAGTCCGTCTTCACCAGATATACACAAGACTAAATATGAGATTATTCATCCTGTCTGCCTGCATGATTCGACTTGTTGCCTTCTATCTAGATGGGGTTTTTGAAATAGCTCTCAGAATGAGAGTCTCACAACCATAAACCAATCTAGGAATGAAGGATTTTTCTCCATGAATACAATACAATGCAAAGTTATTCTAAGAAACAAAAGATGTGAGATTAATCTAAGACATGATTTCAATGTAATTATTCTAGAAATTGAAAGTAATCTATTGCAATAATGAAATTATTCTATATGAGATTATCAAGAAATGTGGCAATAATTCAGTATTCTAACAATGCATGAAAATGAGTGGGGGTTTGAACGAGAGAATGAGAGTCCTTTTATAGACTCAGAGATGATCAGAATAGAAACTTTCCTCTTTGAAATAAAACAAATAGAAGATCTAGTTTAAATTAGAAAGCTTTCTTTAAAAGAATACAATAAATTGTTTTCTTTCTGCTTTAACTATTTTCTTTCTTTGAATTAATTCTGTTTTGTTTGAATTTAATTGTTTGCTTTCTCTTCAAAGTACAATTAATTCAAAGATTCTATTTCTAAACAGAAGAAATATTTTTGAGAGAATATCTAATTAATTAAATAAATATGACCTCATAATTGCTTTTTCTCAATTATCTGAATAATTAAATTCAATTATTAGAATGAGGATATTTATTTAATAATTAAATATTATTTAATCCCTTTTTCATGTGTCTTAGCTAAAGAGGGTGAATTTAATTTAATTAAAGTGCTAGGACTTTATAATTAAATTAATTCAATCATAGGGTTTGCTTAGCCAAATAGATATTTAGGAATTAAATATGATGTATGATTAATGCAGATTTAGGATTTTCTACATTTGACACTTAGGTCGAGTAGAGTGAGTCAAAACTCAGAATTGCCTAGTACAATAGGATTTTGATGATCTAAAAGAGTGACAAATGCAACAAAATTGGTTATGATTGCAAGATGCCAATTTTGAGGTGTTACATTTTGCCCCTGTTTGAATTGATGTGTGAGCAGCGCATTGATTCAAAGAATAGTCTGATGCCTGAAGCACAGAAGAATAGATTTGAAAATTGGTGAAGATTTCAGAGCCATCTCCATGATAGAGCTTAACTCTCCGAAGTCTAGGTTAGGTTGTTGAGACATCGGTCAAATAGAGTTTTCGAGGGTCATCTTTAGAACGAAGCTTGATCCTCAGGGATCTGGGTTAGAATGCCCTGATACCTAAATAGATTTGATATCTTTAACAAGAATGTCCTCAGAATGAGGCTCAACCTTCAGGAGTCAGGGTTAGAATGCCCCGATACCTATCCATAAGGAGTATAGTCAAATAGAGATTTTAGGAATATCTCTAGAATGAAGCTTAGTCCCCAATATCTAGGTTAGATTGCCAAGACACTAGTTAGATTGACATCTTTCACAAGGCTATCCCTAGAATGAGGCTTAACCTTTAGGAGTCAGGATTAGATTACCCTGATACCTATCTCAAAAGATAGTAAATAGAGGTTTAGAATCATCTCCAGAATGGAGCTTGATTATCAGGAATCAGGGTTAGATTGCCTTGATACCTGTCCCAAAAGATAGCTTTCGAGAACCATCTCTAGAACGGAGCTTGATTCTCAAGAATCTAAATTAGATTGCTTAGATACTTAATAGATGACAAGATGTAAGGAATGAAGGTGTCCTTATTGATTATGGAGTATCCAGTCTTGACTATGAAGTATGAAAAATTGAATATGCCCCAAGTGACGAGATGCCCCTAGCAATGAGGACTTTTGAAAATTAGATTAGATTGATTGGAGTAGATTTAATGATGTAATCATCCTGCCCCCTCGGGAGTGAAATGGAAAGATGAAATTTCATAATGATGATGGAGAGTGAAAAATCACAAATAGATATTGAATCAAAGATCAAGAAGAACTCAGAATAGATTATGGAAGAATTCAGAAGATTCAGAATTAATTTTGAGCAATTTTGAGGTCCAGTTGACCAAGTTTGACTAGGGTTGACTTTTGATGAAAAGTTAAAGATTTGAGAAAATGTTGATATGATAAGGTTCTAATAAGAAAGTGATGTCAAAAAGTCGATTGCACAAGAATTCGATCACGTCTGCCCCAAAAAATTTAAAATGCAATTTTGAGCAATATAAGAGTGTCAAATTTCAATTTAGATCCTGAAAATGGATTGAGCATATAGCTGAAGATAGAGAGCGAGGATTGAACACTTGTGTAGTCATGATGAAACTAGGAAAATGAAGAAGATCTCCCCAATGTATGAACTCAGGAGTATGCAATGAAGAGAACACCGAATCACTACCATAATGCAAGTCTAGAATGAAAATGCAATCCTATGCTAGATGCAATATGAAAGTGCAATTCTAGGACATGGTTGTGAGACCCATCGTATAATCATCATCATTGAGAATTTTTTGGAACATCAAAGTCGTTACAACCCTTACTGGTGCCACAATGCAACCATAAGGATATGAATATGACTCTTCATCAAATAAAATGTAGGAAATGAATGTAAGCACCAGGGCACAGAAGCCAAGATGACCTGAACATTGTTTCCAGTTAATGTTGCAAGAGTACACCAGTATCGAGGCATTCAAATCCAAGATAACCATGAGTGCAATCATGCATAAACAAACAGATCAATAACAAACAAAACAATAACAAATAGAGCAATAAAAATCAAGGAGATAGTACCGACATCACCATGGCGTACAAATAAACAAGATCATGGGATGTGTGGCTGTTCCACCTTAGTGCGGGAGCTCTTATCACATACACGCTATTTATTTTACATTGTCGGATCATCAGGACTACACTAGCAAGTAGTAGACAAAGAAAATATCAATGAAATCCATGAGAAAAAACAACATAGAAAGAAAGATTCAAGCATAGCTCAGCCAGTTTCAAAGTTTTTGAATATGTTCATGTTTAGAGGTGTTGAATAGTACCATTGTGCTTGTGAGTACATTGTGTTTGATTGTTATCGATAGATGTTTACATTTAAGATATTTGATGTTTGTTGAAAAACACAGATCTGTCCAAAGATAGTGTTAAAAAATATTGTTTATGGTGGTGTTGAAAAACATTCATTTGTGTCAGTAGCGAGTTGTCCTTGAGAAGTGACAAGATTACTGACTGAGGTGTAAACCAAAGATGCAATTAGATGGGGGCCCCATGCCCCTAGTGAGATTTTGAGAACCATCTTCAGAATGAAGCTTGATCCTCAGGGATCTAAGTTAGATTGCTCAGATACCTAATAGATGAGATTTTTGAGAATCATTTCTAGAATGAAGCTTGATCCTCAAGGATCTGAGTTAGATTGCTCAGATGCCTAACAATGAGGTGATCTGATTGGGGACCCATGCCCTCAGTAGAAAACAATGATGACTGACTTGACTCATACGATGAGGAAAAACTTGATTTGATTGCCCCCAGGCTTATGACTCTGGATCAGTGTCAAGTTAGGAGTGTTCATAGAGGAACCAAAGTGTCACAAAAGTGACCGAAAGCTGTGTATAAGCTAAAGAAAAGAATGCCAAGACCGAGTATCAATAGATAGAGCATTGAGTATAACTCCAACTGTAACGAATGTGAGAAATATCAATAGTCTAGTGACAGTAGGCAGACACAGTGAGAACCACTGGTGACTGACGCGAGAGATATTTTCCAATGAAGAGTGTTAGAAACACTGAGAGGGGGGTGAATCAATGTTTATCTATTAATTATATTTCATCCAATTAAACATATATCAAATGTGCATCCAAAGAAACATAACACAAGAACACATAACACATGATATGATTACAAAGAACCTTGATTAGAGGAAAACTCCAGTGGGGATTAGTACCCACAAATATTGTACTAGGTATAATGAACCTGTTAAAGTTCCTTTGCCCTGTTAGAAGCAGTCTTTACAAATTAAGTACAATGACCTAGTTAAAGGTCTAACCCTATTAGGAGTCTTTTAAAAAACCCTATTAAAGGTATATAGCTCACTACCTAGGCTCACTACCCAATAAGATGAAGGCTACAACCCTCTGAATGTTGATATACACTATATCAAAAATGAACTGCTATAATGACACTGTTGTCTGATCAGTTCCTTGTATGCATGAATGCTCTTACTCCTTTAAAGAGCTATATCATATACTGACCTCATTATACTGCTCATCTATATCTTTCTCATTCATAATAATTGACTCTTGTAACATAACATTACATTACATACTTATATGTTTATAATTGAATAGGCGCGACCCAAAACATAACACTAGTCAGCCTTTAAATCAAAATACACAATGCTTCCAAAAAATTCAACTCAAGTGCATTTACTATAACATTAATTACATTATTACAAACTTATAAATAAAGGCACATGGCCTTATCATCTCAAACTAATTCACGCTAACCAAAACTGTAGTCAGCTTCCATGCACTGTCTTCTGGATTGCAAGTTTACTAATCTGCCTGTAACTTTTTCATACTGATGTTACATACTCTACACATCTAGATATAGCATGTATATACACCATAGAGTATATACCTAAGCATGCATGCTCTAGTGTGATCTCTAACACGTGCGTTGATGTACTGATCTTTGTATGTGTCTGTCTGCCCTATTTTCACACTTAGTCATTTTGTCTTTCATAACAGAACTTAAGTATGACTTTGTTGCCATGATTGACAACACAAAATGAGTCATGCTTTCTCAGGAAGTCAACTTGCCAACAATCTACCCCTTTTTCATTTATGGCAAAAAAGGAAAGTGGCTAAGTTACTCAAAATGACTTCATACAAAAATGACTGTATATCATAATACTTAATGATATATACATATATACTTCTCCACATATACACATTCTATACTACTCCCCTTTGACATTAATGACAAAGGTGTGCAAAAAATGTAATTCTTCAACATACTTACTCCATGTAGACTTCTGGATACACAACTTGAAGAGATTGAATCTCTTTCTGCCAAAAGACTTTCATTACATCAACTGTCTGAAGATGTGCGCATAAAGCATATGTCAATTTCTCCATTTTTATCAGATCCATGCAAGGACCTTGATCATATGTCTATATGGTGTTATCAATCTATTTTATGTTCTCATTAAGAACCGCTAGAGATGGTGCAAGTGCATTCCTCAACTGAGTTTGTCTTATTCTGATCCTGCTAATTTCTAGTTTTGCCTTCTCAATTTTGTCCAACTAACCTTGATAGACATTATTGCATATGTTCATATCTTGCATGGAGTTTTCAACTAATTTCCTTATGTTATCAACCATTTCTTCTACTTCTGCTATCTTTTTAGTGTTCTCAGAGATGAGCTTCACTCTATCCATGCAATTTGCAATAACCTTCTTGCCTTTTGCTACCAAATATTTAAGTATAGATTGCCCAATCTTTAAGGTGTTCAGATCTAAGGTAAATTTCTTTACCAATTCATTTAGTCTCTCCTTCTTGTATTCATCTTCTATAATCTTAGTATCTGATTTTACTAAGATAGTGAAATGTGTTATGAAGTTTGTCAGTATGCTATCCACATGTTCAACTGTTTGAACTTTAGCAACTTTCTTATCAGCAGGAACTAATTCATTCAGAATGTTTATTGATTCCACAAAACAAGGGTTCCTCATCACATGTTTCTCTTTTGAATTTTCCATGGCAAGGACACTGATGTTGATAAGGTCTTCTTCTTCCCATGCATCTAAACTTGCTGAATTAGGAGTTAACCTTGACAACAATGAGGTGGATGGTTGAGTGGATGGTGAGAAAATAGTATTCTGACTTATATCTACACATTCACTTTTGACATGAATTTCCTTTACTGGTGTCTCATTACCTTGAGTATCTTTCTCCTTATCCAAGTCTATTGGATCAATGAAAGAAACTTCATCCTATTATAGAGTTGTGTCATCAGTGTTCATTTCCTCGATGTTTACAAATGCTTCATCAAATTTATCCATATCATTATTAGAAGCTGTCATAGATATTTTTACATCATCAATTACTATAGTATCCTCTGTATCTTTAGTTGTCTCAGAGGCTATTGAGATTGAGGGCGCTGAAACTTGTGGACCTATCATAGGTGCTGCCTGAATTACTGGTTCTGTATCCTATTTAGAAGGTACTTGAGTTTGCTTTGTAGGCGCCGTTGATGGATACATATGTCTATCCATAAATACTTGTGCAAATGATTTTTCAGTCTCCTTTCCAACCTGCTCATACTCTTTGTTCATAATCTGAAGAGTTCTTGTCTTACTATGGAGATGAGGCTTCACCAGATCTAACAGAATAGCCTTCTCATCATGTGAAAAAATAGGGGGAAGAGTATCCAAAGTTTCTTCTCTAATCATCATGTCCTCTTCTATAGCATGTCTTTGCATGATCTCCAATATGTTCCATAACTGATCCAATATTACTGTCTTGAGTTCAAGAACTATCTTTTTGAAATTGATCATGTGAGATATGATCATAGTGTGTAGCTCGGTCTTATCAATTTATTGATACTTGTCATAGACTTTGGAAAGTGTATCCAATCTTCCTTCATTTACAATCCTATTCTTCAAGATATTTAGACTGGGTCTGAAACCTACCTCAGGAGGAGCTTGAGTATTCATTACTGTGCTCCTTGTAGTCTTTGAGGATGGATGGCTTGTAGCTGCTTCCTTCCTTCCTCTAGGTTTCTTGATAGGTACAGAAGGTGGAGATGCATCTAGATCAATTGTGGTAGTAGGCGCAAATTTACTCTCCTCATTTTTCTTTTACTTCTTCTTCTGAGTGTTATCAGTCTTCTCAAGTTTAACTTGTGCATGAATATGCTCATGTTATTTAGCAATTTTGGCTTCTTTTGCCTTGTCCAAATCTTCTTGTGTGATTCCATACATTTTCATAATATTTGATGTAGTTCTGGATGCTTTCCTTTTGTTAACAGCAAGTTGTAGTTCAATATCTACTTTGTCGGTCTTTTCTCTGTAAGTGCCCCATCTAGGTTCATTAGGGTTTTTACGTGCTAACAATCAGACTTGTGCATATCCTTCTAACACATGGTCTTCTACTTCATACCCTAGTGGATGAATCCAATTAGTTCTCGGCTCAACAGCCTCCATGCATGTGCAATCTGTCTCCACCATGAAGCATATTGTATCCTTGTATTTGTCAAATATCTTCTCAGATAGTCTGAACCTGTTCTGCATTTTGACCCTAAATATTTTTATATCCATATTCATTACATCTCTTGCACTGTTGTCTATTGTGGCCTTAAGAGATATATGAGACATTGTAGGTTTGCCTTTGCCTAGATAAAGGTCTGCAACCTTTCCAACTATATGGTAATGCAAATAGATGATCAGAGATCCAAACCTGAATGTTTTGCTTCTATCATGCTTGATGATTCTGATATTGTCAATCAATTGACCATGCAAGATCTCACATAGGTTGTATTGGGTGTTGTCCTACACTATTCTAATAGCTTCTAGGACTGTTGCTGCAGATACACTATTCAACCTGCTTGCTTGCTGAAACTTATATCCAAGTATCATTATCCAGAGTTTAATGTCATCTTCCTTGATAGGGTCAACTGTCATTCCGTGCCTATCACTCCTGGACAAACAAACTTTCTCAATTTGTTTCTTGACATCCTTACCAGTGGGAAACACTGGTCTAGTCATTGGAAGTCTGGTTAACTAATGGATTAGTTCTATAGTGATGTGAACTGGGACATCTCCAATCCAAAAAAGATCATCATGAATTCTACTTAACATAATTTTTACCCATTTTGGTTCTTCAAACTCATGCGCATTCGAATGCTCAAGAATAGGGTTATCTTGTAAGTGCGCAAACTCATCCTTGAATGTGAAATCCAGATTTAACATTGATGCCATATGAGTGGCTATATTATCATCTCCTAATGATTCCTTCTTACAGTAAATGTATGCACGGATATCTTCCAGGTGAACAATGCCAAGCAGGGTTTTGGAGAAAGCCCCTTCCACATCATCTAGTATGGATTTGAATGGATGCTTCTTACATATAAACCTCTTCCTCTCTACTACATCAAACACAACTAGGGTCACCATACTTACTTGGTGTTTTCTTATGTAGGGTTTCCATGAAATTCTGAAACGGCGCGATGGCTATGGCTCCATTTCAAACTGATTATCCATTTGCTCCAACTGCCAAACTGTTGTGCCTTTATGCCTAGATGTCTTAGTGCTCTAATGCTCTACAATTTCTGTGCTCTCGAATGTAAATGTGAAAATGATCGACCGTGAATTTATTTTTATACAATCTATCGCATTTAATGCTTGCAACCATACACAATGATTTTCAAACTTTGACCCTGATGAAATTTAGATAATGCGTGAATGCATATAGCTATAATATGTTCTTTTAACCATGAATCCAAAGGCGCATACTTAGAAGTGAGTACACCAACCACGCAGGGGTCCTAAGCTAGAATAGCTCCCCCTTAGACCAAGAAGGTCTATTCAAGAAGAAGTAGAGGGTGTGTCCACTGTGGATGCATCAACTACTTTGTCAACATTATTGTCCTTCTTAACTTCAACCCATATTTTGTTTGAATCTTCATTTTCTGAGACAAACTTGACTTCTCCTTTCTCCTCAAATAGTGAATTTTTAGGATCCTCTTGTTTTTGAGTTTTGGATCTGCAAAACCTTGAAATATGTCTAGCCTTTCAACATGTGTGACAAATGATAGGAGGTCTGATGTTCTTACTCATCATGTTGCACTGCTTTGCTATGTGTCCATTGTAGTTGCATATCTAACATGTAATGTTCTGAAAATTTCTTGAGAGTTGATTTCTTTGATTGTTTTGATTCATACTTCTGTGATTCTGCTAATGTTGATTCTTATGACTTGTTCTACAATGTATATCCCTATGACCAAACTTATTACAGGAGTAACAATAACCTTTAAAAGGTCTTACCTCTTTGCAATCTCTTGCCAAATGCCCATGTTTATTGCATGCATAACAAGTTCTGTTAACTTGCTTGATTTCTCTTTTAGGTGGTTCAGATATAACCTCTGTAGTATCTTCAACTTTCTTAGCTTCTGAAGATGCTTCAAGTGTTTTTTCTCTCTCTTGTGATGATTTGATTTAATCTTGTGTTGTACTGAATCCAAGACTAGTAGTGTTCCCTTTTTGCCTTTGCGCATTGAGCTGGGATTGAATTAAATCAGAACTTGTGTGAAGTTTATCAATCTTGTCTTTTTCTTCTGTTAATTCAGATTCCAACTTCTTCTTCATGTTTTCCAATTCCAAGACTTTCATGTTTGCCTACAGAAGTTCATCTTCCAATTGTTTGCTTTGTTTGATCTGGTTTTCAATGGTGTTCTGGCTATCTGTAAGTTGTTCCTCCAGCTCTTCAAGTTTATCCTTTAGAGATTTATTCTCTTCATTAAGTTTTTTGGCCATTTGTCCTAGATCACTTGTAGAACAATCTTTCAGATATTTTCCTAGCCTTTTAATAAGTATTTGAGAGCCATCAATTTTCAATCTTAGTTCTTCATTTTCCTTCTTAGATCTGTCAAGATCTTCAAGAGCTGCTTCAAGATTATTTTTCAAATGTTTTTCTTCAGCTGAGTCCATGATTTCCTCAAGTGGTTAAACTTTATTTCAAAGGACTAGAGCTCTGATACCAATTGTTAGAAACACTGAGTGGGGGGTGGGGTGAATCAGTGGTTATCTATTAATTATATTTCAGCCAATTAAACATATATCAAATGTGCATCCAAAGAAACATAACACAAGAACACATAACACATGATATGATTACGGAGAACCTTGATCAGAGGAAAACTCCGGTGGGGATTAGTACCCACAAATATTGTACTAGGTATAATGAACTTGTTAAAGTTCCTTTGCCCTGTTAGAAGCAATCTTTACAAATTAAGTACAATGACCTAGTTAAAGGTCTGACCCTGTTAGGAGTCTTTTACAAAACCCTATTAAAGGTATATGGCTCACTGCCCAATAAGATGGAGGCTACAACCCTTTGAATGTTGATATACACTATATCAAAAATGAACTGCTATTATGACACTACTGTTTGATCAGTTCCTTGTATGCGTGAATGCTCTTACTCCTTTAAAGAGCTATATCATCTACTGACTTCATTATACTACTCATGTGTATCTTTCTCATGCATAATAATTGACTCTTGTAACATAACATTACATTACATACTTATATGTTTATAATTTAATAGGCGCGACCCAAAACATAACACTAGTCGGCCTTTAAACCAAAATACACAACGCTTCTAAACAAATCATCTAAAGTGTATTTACTATAACATTAATTACATTATTACAAACTTATAACTAAAGGTGCATGGCCTTATCATCTCAAACTAATTCACGCTGACCAAAACTGTAGTCTGCTTCCATGCACTGTCTTCTGGACTATAGGTTTACTAATCTGCCTGTAACTTTTCTATACTAATGTTCTATACTCTGCACATCTGGATCTAGCATGTATATACACCATAAAGTATATACCTAAGCATGCATGCTCTAGTGTGATCTCTAACACGTATGCTGATGTACTGATCTCTGTATGTGTCTGTCTGCCCTGTTTTCACACTTAGTCATTTTGTCTTTTATAACATAACTTAAGTATGACTTTTTTGCCATGATTGACAACACAAAATGAGTCATGCTTCCTCAGGAAGTCAACTTGCCAACAAAGAGATCATAGTACTAGCTAGACATCAGTAGGCAGACATAGTGAGAACCACTAGTGACTGATGTAAGGGAGATTCTCAAGGAGAGAGACTTAGTATAAGCTAAGAAAAAGTAGGTAGACGTAGTGAGAACCACTGGTGACTATCGCAAAGTAGATCCCAAAAGGTAATAGGACAATGCCCACAAGACCAGGAGGGTTTCTCTGAGAGTTTGACCAGTTTCAATCCATGTAAGTTGGTGTCTTGATAGGAACTAAAAGCAAATGTAAGAAGGAAAGCATGAAATCAGCAATGCAGGAAAGCAAATGCGTAAAGCCAAGTAGTGTTGCGATAGATATAGCACTGTGGAACAAGAGGTGCCTGTTTACCAAGTTTTCACCTTCTTGGCAGAAATTCTTTTTTTTTTTTTTACCATGACGCCTGTTTGCTAGGTTTTCATCAATGGCACCTTTTTTCTTTTTCCCTTTTTTTTTGTATTTTTGTATTTTTTCAATTTTTTTTGTATTTTTGGATTATATAATTTTTTTTGGAGATACATCAAAGTGCCTATTGCTAGGTTTTCACTAAGATGATTCTTTTATCAGGTCTTTTTCAGATTTTTAAAATTTTTTCAGGACTTTACTATATACATGAGCACACTGAAGATGTCTTAGCTATAGAACTGTTTCAGATGAAGAGCGTTGATGGGCTCTTTGAGTTGTTCTCCTTCAGTAGTAGAAAGTTGATAGGTACTAGACCCAAACACTATAGTGACAACATATAGACCAAGCCAATTTGGTTCAAACTTCCCTTTCTAAATCTGATGTTGTTGATTCTTTGGGTTCTCCCTTAGAATGAGGTCACCTGCTTGGAAATCCCTTGGTCTAATCTTCTTGTTATAGATCTTGGACATCATTTTTTGGTATGCTCTAAGGTGATCGAATGCCACTTTTCGATGTTCATCAAGTAATTCTAAATATTGTAGCCGAGATATTCTGTTATCTTCATCAGTAATGAGGCCTTTCAGAGAAACTTGCAGAGAAGGAATCTCAACCTCAATTGGTAACACAACGTCTACTCCATAAACCAAAGCATAGGGTGTAGCCCTTGTTGGTGTTCTTATGATTTTCCTATATGCCCAAAGAGCTTGATTGATCTAGAGATTCCAATCTTGTCTTGATTTATGCACTGTGTGATGCAGGATTTTAAGGATTGTCTTGTTGGATTCTTCTGCCTGTCCATTACCTTGAGGATAATAGATGGAAGACCAATGTTGAATAATTTTAAACTTAGAGCATAGCTCTGTCAAATCCTTGTTTTTGAATTGTCCCCCATTATCAGTGATTATTATTTAGGGTACACCATGTCTACAGATGATGTAGTTGAGAATGAACATAGCTACTGATTTTCCATTGGCAACGGTGAGAGGGACTGCTTCCACCCACTTGGTAAAATAGTTTGTAGCTGTGATAACGAGCTTATGTCCATTTGAGGACGAGGGATAAATCTGACCCACCAAGTCAAAGGCCCATTGTTGAAATGGCCAAAAATTAATGAAGGGAATAATCTCCTTGGTTGGAGCATGAATCAAATTACCATGTAGTTGACATTGTTTCCAAGACTTAGCAAACTATGTAGCTTCCTTTTCCATAGCTGGCCAATAGTAACCAGCTCTAATAAGTTTACAGGCCAATGTCAGGCCATTAGAGTGAGACCCACAGATGCCTTCCTGCACCTCTACTAATGCACGTTTGGACTCATTGAGTTCTTAACACCTAAGGAGGGTACCGTCTAGACCACATTTGTACAAGTCCTTAGCTATGATGACAAACTGTGAAGCACTGCGGATTAAGTGACATTTCTCATTCTGGGTTTAAGTGTCCAGAATGATCTGGTCATGAAAATAGGAAAAAATATGATGGTAGTGAGTTGAGTCATGTCCTATGATAGAAAAGATCATCCAGGAATAAGGGGACTCATAGGCTAGGTAGCGTAACGTCTCCACTAGGAATTCATGTCAAAAATAATTTTTCAGGCATCTGTAGCATGGAGGCAAGAGTAGCCACAGCATATTCTTCTTTATTATCTGCCCTTGAAACTTGTTGAAATGTGATGTGAGTATAATACTTTTTGAGGTCATCAACCAACTATTTATAGGATACCAACTTGTCATCCCTTGTCTGATACATATCATTTATTTGATTGATGACTAACTATGAATCTCCAAGAACATTGAGTTCATCTACTCGCCACTCAAGAGCGATCTTCATACCATTGATTAGGGCTTCATACTCTACAATGTTGTTTGTACAAGGAAACAACATCTTGTATGCTTTTGGTAAAGCGTACCTTTGAGGTGTAATGAATAGTATCCCAACACCTGAGCCATGTTGGGTAAATGAACCATCAAAAAACATAGTCCATGATTGATGTGTGAGAATTAATATGGATTCATCTGGAAATTCAATGTGCAATTGTTGATGATCTACTAGAGGTGCTTTTGCCAACTGATTTGCTATTTCCTGTCCCTTAATGGCTTTCCTTTCAACATATTCAACATCAAATTCACTGAGAAGCATGACCCATTTAGCTAGTCTACTTGTGAGGATAGCTTTACTCAACAAATATTTTAGAGGGTCAATTTTAGCAATTAGATGTGTAGTATGAGCCAACATATAGTGTCACAATTTTTGTGAAGCAAATACCACTGTAAGGCAAGCCTTCTCTATAGCAGAATATCTTGTTTCATATGAGACAAGAGTTCTACTAATGTAATATATATCCCTTTCTTTGTTGTACTGAGCTTCTTGAGCCAATAGGATACCTAATGATGCATCTATAGCAGAGATATACAGTATAAGTGGCTTCCCATGAATAGGAGGCATCAAGATTGGAAGGTTCACAAGATACTGTTTGATTTGTGTGAACCCTTCATCACATTATTTGGTCCATCAATAAACCACACCCTTGTGCAAATTCTTGGTGAATGGTTGTGACTTGCTTTCTAGTTGAGAGATAAAACGCCGGATAGACTGCAGTCGGCCTTGAAGTCCTCTCATTTGTCTGATATTTTTTGGTGGCGGCATTTCCATGATAGCTTGTACTTTTGCAGGATCCACTTCAATGACTTTGGCAGAGATGATATAGCCAAGAAATTTTCCAAATGTTACGCCAAATGCACATTTCTTAGGATTGAGCCTCAGACTAAACTGTTCCATACAATCTAGTATAGGACCTAGATCTGCAAGATGTTTATTTCGGTGCATGCTCTTAGCCAAAGTGTCATCCACATAATCTTCCATTGTTTTATGCATCATGTCATGAAATATGGTGGTAACAACTCTCTGATATGCAGCACCGGAATTTTTGAGTCCAAAGGGCATGACATTCCAATAGAAGGTCCCCTAGGCACATGTGAAAGCAATTTTCTCTTGGTCCTCTAGCACAATTTTTATCTGATTATAGCCAGAGAAACCATCCATTGGTAAGTACATTTCATACCATATTGTCATATCTACAATCATATCAATATTAGACAATGGAAAATCATCCTTAAGACATGCCAAATTCAAGTCTCTAAAGTATGTGTAGACTCTTATAGATTTATCATGTTTTGATACTAGAACAATATTAGAGATCCACTCTACATAATCAATTACTATGATAAACATTACCTTAAAAAGTTTCTCTAATTCAGCTTTGACAAGTAGAGCTACATGTGGATGCATTTTGTGAAGCTTCTGCTTGACAGACTTAACACCTGGTGCAATGGATAAATGGTGCATGATTATATTAGGGTCTAATCCTGGCATGTCTAAATATTTCCATACAAAGTTTATCTTTTTTCTTCTGAAGAATGTAGTGAATTCCTCTCTTCCTACATCTGATAGTGATTGTGCCAAGTGAATGATCTGAAGTTCTACCTCTGTACCCAAGTTGATAGGTTGAGTTGGTTCAATAAGCACATATAATCTCTTTTGGAAATGACTCGAAAGTGCATCAAGTATCTCATCCTCGGGCGCCTTGAAGAGGTTTTCACCCTTGGATACGTCTTTTATTTTGACTGTTTTAGGCTCTAATACTGCCACAATGTGGTTTTCACCATCAGAGCACCTATTTTTTATTTTTTTTATTTTGTGACTAAGATACTTGATGTCAACCTCAGTCATGTTGACACTTGTTTCGCTAGTGGAAGATGTTATAGGTTTGACAGTGTATAGGTAACAGGCAAGAGTGTAATCATTCTAGAATGTAAGGACTTCATTAGATGGGGAGGTAGAGTTCCATTCTATAAGCTCAGGATGGTGAAGTGAAAGAGAAGTGACAGGTTCAAGTGCATTCACAGTATAATCATCAAAGGCATGGACAAGAAAGTCAAGACCTAAAGCGATCTCATCCAGAGGTATAGTCAAATTCCTTTGATTCCTAGTGATCATAGTAGATGACATGTTAACATCCAGGGAGTCAGACTCATGTGACCCTATACTAGACCATTCACCTACTTAGAGAAGGTTTTCATATGCATTAGTTGTATCCGTATCTCTGTTAGAAGTGGTATATGACAAGCTGTCGAACTCATATTCATGAGAGTCTGTTTCATCATTAGGTGTCATGTCAATAACATGAGTGAAATCAACCCTTTGTCCCTAGTTGGGATGAGTTCTACCTAGAACCTTTGCTATGGTCAGATGAGTACCTTTTGACCTAGGTACCTCATTAGTGTTTGTAGCATCAAGTACCTCTTATGTAATGAGAAGTGACTAGAATTCCTGGTCAAACTATTCTTGAAAGTGTGGTGGTATGTATAAATCACCCTAATGACCAGGATTTAGAGTATATATTTTATTCCACTCCTCATAAGTTAATGGAGCAAGTGAAGTGGTGGTATTAGAATTGTTGTCAGTGTCTACTATATTGACACTTGGTATAAAGTTATCTGGCTCAGCAAAGAATGTTGCCAGGTCTGGAGGAATAGGATAAGGAAAAGTATCCTCATCAGAGCTGTCTTCAAGTTCTGCAGTTTTAGATGTTTCTTTAGGTGTTGGTTTCTTATCTTCTCGATGTACAAACTTATTTATCCCTAGTTGAAATGTGTGTTTCTGGAAGCCTATACCTATAGAGTCGCATATTCTACAACCAATAGCTTCAAGTGGTGCAATCAATCCCTTATGATTCACACATGTGGGACCATTTCCTTTATAGCCAAAATGTTACATAATAGATAAACCTTTGCCATATTATTTAGGTTTTATGTCATACGGAGGAATAGTTTGTTCAGAATTGTCTTCTCCTTTATAGATCCAAGCTTTGATAGCTCTATTTTCAGCTTCTTCTTCTAATGGTACTGTGGCTTGTACAAAGGTACCACCATACTTTATTGGAGGAGGAACCGTAGAAGGTTTAGTGCTCTCAGAAGGTCTCCCAAAAGAATGTGGAGACAAAGGAAAAGATGTAATAGATAGCATAGGTTCAATCTAATATCCTCCCATGTCAGTTTCTTTGAGTGTCAAACTCTTTCCCATTTCTTTTAATTTATTCTCAAGGAGTTCAATAGATTCTCTGTTGGTAGGCACAAAGATGTCAGCTGATTTTTTGAGGGCATTGCAATCATAGCGTGTATTAGCAGGTATAGTCACTTCAGATCCTTGGAATGGGAATTTAATGCACTGATGGTATGTGGAAGGGACAACCTGTATTTCATGGATCCATGTCCTTCCTAATAGAATATTGTATGCCAAAGGGATGTCAAGCACTTGATAGATAACATCTCATTCAACAGGACCAACTCTAATTGGCAACACAACTAGCCCCATGGATTTACGTTCTTCCTCATCATAGGCCTTAATAGTAATCTTTTTGCGAGCATCAATGCAATCTTTGCCATAGCCTAACTCAATAAGGAAACTAGTAGATCAAATATTTAGGCCAACACCGTTATCTATGAGAATATGGAGAACACGCTTTGGACCAATTATGACTTCAATGTGCAGAGGGTTATTATGTAGGTGACTCAAAGAATGGTCATCTTCCTTAGAGATAGACAAGTAATATGAGGAGGTAAAGTGACCTACCATGGATTGAAATTGGTCAAGATCAAGATCTTTTGGGACATTTGCCTCGGTGAGGGCTTTGTCCAAGATTTTCCTGTGAGCAGGGGAGATTTTTAATAACTCAAAAATAGTTATCTGAGAATTAGTACATTGCAATTGATCAAGAATGCTATAGTTGGTAGCATTAGATGAGGATGATGACATGTAACTGATTGAATATTTAATAATGTTAAGTTGAAGATGATGCAAGACATTAAATCAGTTAATCGTTTGTATTGTCATTGATGTCAACTTGATATCATCTGTACAGTCATATACATAATGCCAAAGACTTTAGAGAATCAATGGAACAGAGGTTATGCTTTCAGCAATACATAAAAGTCAAGTACTCACTAAATGAAAGACAACATCGACGGAGTGCACACCATCGGTAAAGATAGAAAAAAATTCACAGTGATGCCCGATGAGAAGAAGATAGTGTTTCTCGATGAAGTAGAATCACAGGATGCCTGACGAGCTAAAAATAGAGTTACCAGATGAGAAAGATCTAATGATGCCTAACGGATGAAGATTCTGAAGCTAACTAAAGTTACACCGACGGATTTGGTAGTATTCACCGACAATGAACTATAGAATTGATCGACAGAACAGAGAGATCAGAAAATGACAAAAAACCTAGCTGGCAGAGCTTAAGGATAGACTTAACTGATTTTTTTATTTGTTTTATTCAACCAAAGTTAAGCAATTGATTTATACAGCTGGCAAGAAGATAACTACGAAATAAATCAAGACTTAAAGCCGTAAATCAAATTGGCTAGATTTTTTTTCACGCCAAGAATCAAGAATTAAGGAATATCATGTCTATATAAGAGACAAGCATAATTCATTTCTGCAAGCAATCAGATACATGGGGGAGTGAATTGAAAGAAGATGCTAAAGAGAAACTGGTGAAGGATAAAATTCATACAGTCCTGATCAATTAAGCTAAGGGAGAGTTAAAGAATTTTGCAGACACTGACGAACAGTGAAGCACAACATCACAGAGTAGAAAGTGTGAAGTAAAAAGGAATTAAATTGATAAATTGATTAGAGAGGTATTGTACGTAAATAGATCTGAATATATGCAATTCAAAGTTGCATTAGAAACATGTCATTGTGTTTCAGTTTAACCATTAAAGCATTAAGTCTCTTTAAAGAGCAGGACTTAACCGTCTTTTATAATTAAGGTATATCCTGACAGATTAAAAAAAAGGTTGACTCATGATAGTAGCATCGGTCTTACCTATAGCCTATTGATAGTCTAAGAAGTAGGTTGATTCAATGATGGTAGTAAGATTAGCATAAAGCCTATTGACAGTCTAAAGGTTGATTCAAGGATGGTAGCATAGACGCCAGATACTAAGTGACAACCTATGTATAAAAATCCTCTAACAAGGTCACACTTAACTATGTGTTTGTAACCTTTAACAGGGTTGGCTCCTAATAGGGCTCACTTCAGAAGAGTGAAAATTTGGGGTACCGATCCCAGTGGTTTTTTCCCTTAACAGGGTTTCTACATTAAAATCTATGTGTTATATGTGTATGGTTTATTACTTTATTGTTTTACATTTCACATATGCATTTTTGGATTGATTGGTATACTCTGCATATGTACTAAGCTTTGGTAAATAAGTTTTACTACTTATCGGTAATCAAGAATAAGGACAGATAAGGTAAGCTGATAGACAGTTAATTATTTCAAATATTTCAAAGGCATACATCTTGTAGGGACTTAATAATCTCAGGTGTATTGATTGGTGGATTAAAGTTTAAAGGATAAATTTTTGAGGCCACTGATTCCCCCCCCCCTCTTAGTTATTACTAACAATTGGTATCAGAGCTTGTGTGCTTAGAAGGAAGGTTTCAAGACCTAAGTAAAGATCACAAGATGAACAGACGAGATGTGCCTAAGTTGAACAAAGACAACTTTGCTTCATGGAAAAGTATAATAAAAATCCACATATCAGGTATTGGCAATGATATTACTCAATACTTAGATACTAAATATGTGTTCCCTATAGGACCATTGATGGTAGATCAATTGAGAGTAAAGCATGAACATAACTGCATGGTTATAGAGCTTTCTACCTCACTCTATGATGTTGAATTTGAGGATGTCAAAGATTGAAAAAATGCAAAGATAATGTGGGATCAGCTAAAGCTTGTACATGGAGGTGATACAAATGTTCTTAGAGCTAAGGTAGAAATCATTAGAGGAAATTTCAATGATTTTAGAATGAAAGAAGGTGAAAACATCACTCACTACAACACAAAAATAAAAGTAGTCAATGATATACGAGGTGTTGGAGGTACACTTGAAGAGGAGACAGTGGTAAGTAAAATCTTAAGAACCTTATTGCATGTATATGCTATTAGAGTCTCTTATATTCAAGAAATGAGAGCAGTAGCAAATAATAAATTCACTCTTGATAGCTTGATTGGTAGATTGATTTCATTTGAGATGAATAATTTTGATAATAGTGTCTTACCAAGTTTAGTGTATGCATTTAAGTCTTCTATGAGAATAAGAAAATATAGTCATAGACACTCATCTAAAAGAGACAGTGAAAGGAAAAGTGAAGAAGAAAATCTAGATGAAATAGAAGCACTCATGGCGAGAAGAATGCAAAGAGGCAAAGGTAAATACAAAGGCAAGTTACCACTTGTATGTTTCAATTGTAAAGAGATTGGACACTTTGCTGTAAGATGTCTTAACAAAAGAAAAGATGACAGAAGTGATAACAGATCTTTTGAGAAGAAATTTGACAAAGGTGATAACAAAGATTACAGAGGTTACCAATGATCAGAAAGAAGTGATACCCGAGATTACAAGGACAAAGGCAAGAAGGCTAGCTACTTGCAAAGATGAAGATACTGACACTGAACCAGTTGATGATATCGAGATAGTATTTGTAGCTGTGAAGGATGATTCAGATGAAGATGAAAGGTATGAAGAAATTGCACTCATATCTAATATTAGCAAGAATGATATCTAGATTATAGATAGTGGCTGCACTCACCATATGACCGGTGACAAGAAAAAGTTTAATACTTTTGAATACTATAAAGGTGGTACATTAAGAATGGGAAATGATACACCTTGTCAAATTGAAGATAAAGGAACAGTAATGTTGAATAACTTGATTAAATGTGAAAATGCTTATTTGGTAAAAGGATTGAATTATAATCTGTTGAGTGTTTCTCAGCTGAATAATTCAGGTCACAGAGTAGCATTTGAGAACAAGAAGGCAAAGATCTTCAATGAATCAAGAATATTGATTGGTACCGGTGAACAGACCAAAGGTAACTTATTCTATCTGAATGATACTAACCCCACTTGCCTAATGACTAGGAATGAAGACATATGGTTGTGGCACAAAAGACTGTTTCATGTGAATTTTGACAACATGATGAAAATAAGCAGGAAAAGAAGTGTAAGAGGCTTACCGATGATGACAAAGCCAGACAAAATCATGGTAAAAAATTGTCAAAAAGGTAAAATGACAAAGTCTAGTTTCAAAAGTAAAACCCATACATCTGATGACATTCTAGAATTAGTCCATACTGATTTATGTGGACCTATGAGGAAAAAGAGCTATTATGGAG